>BOPP01000359.1:149882-167205 GCA_017312745.1 Gryllus bimaculatus | reverse complement strand
TTACACTTCCTGCTCCATGGTTCTGTTCTCCCGAGACACCTCCTCTTATTGTTGGGAGCTTTTTCATCTCGATTTCGAGACTGAGGAATGCGCTTCATGTTCTGAAAGCTGCCGCCCGTAATCTGCAACTACTAGCTGTACGCAAAATGTTTTCGACAAGTATCCATAGCAAGAATTAAAACATCATACGAGCTATATTTTCTTTCAATAAAAGTGCACACCTCGTTCAGTGCAAGTATATTCACAAAGACAACCACCATTTCATAATTTACATTTTTCATAGACTCATAACATCTATGTACTCTTTTAGAAATACGCCTTGGTCAGTTCACAAAAGTCTTTGTGTTTTCTCTTTTTTATTGCCTGTAAAGTTTAATCTGCCTGTGACACAGCAAGTCGATCATGTGGTTTAATCGACCCGCAGAAAGTCATTTAAATTGAGGGATCGACCAGCAAGTCGAGAGTCAAGTATATGTGTATTTCGACTATTGTCAAGTGTATATATTGCGGCGCGGATTGACGCTCTCGACGTTGCACCAAGCGATCTAGAGGACGGCGCCGAGGGATTGACCCAGCAGGGCTCAGTAGATGTCACACGCCGTCGGGCGTATTCAGTACCCTCGAGTCAACGTCTCGCGATTACAGGTGGGGCGATGCACGACTCCCAGCAAGTCGATCATGTTGGGTGCGCACTAGACCCCAGCAGCACTAGTCGATGTCATAGTGGATAGACCCAGCAAGTGTCGACCTTCATGTGGGGTATAGGACACCAGCAGAGTCGGGATTCATGTGTTGGGAACGCCTCCAGCCAATAGTCGATCATAGTGGGGATAGTAACCCACTGGCAAGTCGATAATAAGTAATGGGGGAGTCACACTGTTGAAAAACAGTTGAGATCCTGTAGTAAAGTGCGATCAGTCAAGTGGATATGATCACAGCAAGTCGATGCATCGTGGTGAATAAGGACTCCTAGCGCAAGATCGATAGAGTGGAGGAGCGACCCAGAGAGTCGAAATCAATGTGTGAGGGATCGACCCCGGCGAAGAGACAACGATCAAGTAGGGTTGAATAGCATCAGACAAGCAGGGTGCTCGATCAATCAGTATTTGGAATAGTGAGTTCAGCCAACATCGTGGGTGACAAGGTGTAGGAAGTATCGGCCCAGCTAATGTTGCGATCTTAAAAGTAGGAGAATCGATAGCCCAGGCAGAGTTCGATCAAGTCAGGGAATCTGTATCCTACGCAAGGTCGATCAAGAGAGCCCGCGATTCGACCCGAGCAAAGGTCCGATCGATAGTGGGAGGGATCGACCGCAACAGGCGCTCGATCAATTGAGGGACACTCGTCACCCCAGCAAGTCAAAAAAGTAGGGCATCGACACAGCAAAAAATTCGACTCAAGTGGGGGATCAGCCGACCTACCAGGACCTCGATCAAAAAGTCCGGTTCGAGAGACGACCACCAGCCAGTCGATCAAGCTCGGAGGATAGACCGTGCAGACATAGCGCATCTCAAGACGCGGGGAATAGATGAAGCAAGTAAAAGATCAATGTCGGACGGATCGCCAGCACGTCGCAAGCGGTAGGAACTGATCTTCAGCAAGTCAATTAAGCGGGGGATTCGTTTATCCCATATTTTGTCTATATGTCGGATTTCGGTAACGCGGTGGGATTTCAGAGTCCCAGCAAGTTCGATCAATGTCGAGAGTGATACGAGACCCAGGCAAGTCGATCAAGGCGTATGAGGATCGACCAGCAAAGTTCTGAGGCCAAGCGGGGAACGACCCTACAAGTCGATCAAGCGGGGAATATCGACCCAGCAAGTCGAAGCGTGGATTCCGACCATCTAGCACGTCGATCACGCGGGGGATCGACCCAGAGAGTCGATCGAGAGGGGGAATGCGAGCACACATCAAAGACTCAAGTTCGGGGAACAAGCGGGGATCGACCCAGCAAGTCGATCAGCGGAGGATCGACCACGAGTTGCAGAGACGTAGTAAGATTGAGGGATCGGAAGATAGGCTCTGAGACAATGACCGAACTCAATATGGGGGATCGACGCCCCAGTCAAGACGATCAATAGTGAGGGCGATCGACGCGCAAGTCGAATCAAGTGGCGGGATCGACCCGGAAAGTCAGTCAAGTGGGATCGACCCGGCAAAGTCGAGAGTCAAAGTGGGGATCGACCCCACCCGGCAAGTCGATCAATTGGGGATCGACCCCGGCAAGTCGATCAGTGGGGGATCGACCGCAGCAAGACGATCATTTGGGGGATCGACCCAGCAAGTCATCAAGCCGGTGGATCGACGCCAGCAAGTCGATTCAGTGGGGGGTGGACCCAGCAAGTCGAGTCGAAGCCTAGAGTGGGATCGAGCTCCTTCAGATCACTGTATCGAGCGGATGGGTTAGACCCTTAAGCCCAGCAGATGAGAATCAATGTAAGGGAAGTCGATCAAGTGAGGGATCGACCCAGCAAGTCGATCATGTGGGGGATCGACCCAGCAAGTCGATCATGTGGGGGAGCGACCCAGCAAGGCGATCGTGTGGGGGATCGACCCAGGAAGTCGGTCAAGTAGGGGATCGACCCAGCAAGTCTATCAAGTAGGGGATCGACCCAGCAACTCGGTCAAGTGGGGGATCGACCCAGCAAGTCGATCATGTGGGGATCGAATCTGCAATTCGATCAAGTGGGGGATCGACTCTGTAATTCGATGAAGTGGAGGGATCAACTCTGTAATTCGATGAAGTGGAGGGATCGACCCTGCAAGTTGATCAAGTGGAGGGATCGACCCTGAGAATTGATCAAGTCGAGGGATCGACCCTGCAAGTCGATCAAGTGGAGGGATCGAGCCTGTAAGTTGATCAAATGGAGGGATCGACCCTGTAAGTCGATCAAGTGCAGTGATCGACCCTGCACGTCGATCAAGTGGAGGGATCGACGTCGCAAGTCGATCAAGTGGAGGGATCGACCCTGCATGTCGATATACCGCTACTTCACGTGACAGTGTTTTCCGGGCTAGAGAATGGTCGGTCGGCAAACACATTCGTTAATTTGTTTTGGCCGTGTACAACGAATTCCGCTGGCTAGGTGCATTTCGAGAGCTGCACTCAGACAATCTCCTGCACTCCGACACTTCAACCGCAACACCTACACTTGGCCCGATCTACCCAACCGTTTGTTCTGTGTACTGACCGTCATTATATAACTATTGAATTATAATTGAATTAAAGATATAGGTATATTTTGTTTCTCTTCGAAAATCTCAATGTATGTTTGTATGAGAGTGTGTGTGTGTTATTAGCTTATATAAGTTGATTTGTTTGTAAATGAAAACTGTACTAATTCTTTACGAAATATGTAACGTAATTTTATCTATTACTTTACGAGATCAAATCGTACAAAGAGAAATATTAAGATTGTAGGAAGATAAACCATGGAACTCCTGGTGCCAGCGTGATTATCCCTTCTCCCTTGGCCTCGAGCAAGCAGTAAATTTGTGGAACTTTTGGACTTTTTCATCTAGAACTACCTCTGTTAAACAGGTTATATTATTTTAGAAATATTTAAAATGACCAACTGGCCACATGTCATACTTGATCAACTTGCAGGATGGATCCCTCCACTTGATCGACTTGCTGGGGCGATCCCTAACTTAATCGACTTTCTGGGTCGATCTCCCACATGATCGACGTGCTGGTCACAGGCAGATAAACTATACAGGCAGATAAAAAGAGATAACACAAAGCTTTTGTGACTGACCAACGTAATTCTAAAAGAGAGTACATGATGTTATGACATGAAAAATGTAAATTATGAAAAATGAGTGGTTGTCTTTGTGACTTCTTGCACTGAAGAGGTATGCACTGTTATTGAAAGAAATGTGCTCGTATGATGTTTTAATTCTTGCCTATGGATACGTGGAATATATTTGGGACAGCTAGTAGTTGCAGATTAGGCGGGGGGCAGCTTTCAAGAACATTGAGCGCATTCCTCAGTCTCGCAATCGAGTGAGCTCCCAACAATAAGATTGAGGTGTTTCGGGATGAACAGACGTGGACATGGAGCAGGAAGTGTAAAGTGGAGAAAATCACCTAGTAAGTGAGCCGATCAGTGAACATTCTGGTGTGAGACTTCTCCACGTTGTCTATTTGCGAACCACTGTCCCAGTGCCATATTGGACTTGGAAATCCCGGGCCTCCTCCCCCACGGCCACTTAACGCTAGTCCAGGAATGTTCGTGTCCTAGTCCTTGCTCTAGTCCTTTGCGGCAGGTGGCGATTAAAGACCAACCGGCCGATGGATTTGGAGCAACAACCTGCTCAATAGTTTTCACTATCGACAGGCTGAATCAGACCTTCAGAGAAAATTCAAGATTTTTCTCCGTGAAATATAAAGAAGTTTCACAAAATCTTGGAAACACAGACATCGAAGTGAAGATGCGATGAATTATAAGACGATATAAGCAGTACTATAGTGTCATACTTTGGATTTTACTCCGAACGCGTGCCCTATTATTATTATTATTATTATTATTATTAATTATTATTATATTATTATTTTATTATTATTATTTTATTTATTATTATTATTATTATATTATTTTATTGATTATTAGTAATGTTAATATGTAAACGAAGTCCTTATATTTCTTTCTCTTCAACATTTATATTTCTCTGGCAAAGAAGCAAATGACGGCAGACGAAAGTCAGAAAACTCTACGGGGATTCCAGCCCAGGACTAAGACCAAGAAAAAGAAAAGCGTATTCAAGAAAAAGCGAAGTTAGGAAGAACATAACAACAAATGGAGATCGTACGAAATTGTCCCGGTCATCCGAAATATGACGAACGGTTTGTAAAGCAACAATGCCTGCGAATGTTAAGAACGTAAACGACAAAATAAATACAACAAGAGAAGAGATCACGAAAAAGATGGGAAGAATACGAAGAAAGTTATAAATGAAAAGAGAGCTTACAATTAGAGTAGTGTATAATCAATATAGATGATTCCGAAATAAGAACCTGAGATCGAAGAAATTAATTGGGCACAAAACAACTGAAAAATGGGAAGTCCGGCCTGTAGATAATATTCTAATGGAACTATTCAAAGATAACAGGGGAAGAAATAATTTGCGAACTATTACAATTATGCAATGTGATCTGGAAAATAAAACAGTGGAACAACAGATTTGCAACGCCACTTAATTATGCCATTACCAAAAGAAAGGAGACTGCCGAGAATGGTGCAAATAAACAATACATATTGCATGAAACCGTGTGATTCAGTCCAATTCAGCAAAAGTCAATCCCTCGGAAAAGAAAAAAAAAAAGATTTTAAAAAATGCTGTTTACTGTAAGCATATACCTTTAAGATTTCAAAAACAATTTCATTGAAAGAACGCGTCATTTCTATTTACTGTGGAATTTTGTGTAATTGCATTATGTCGGTAACGCATTTAGATGTAAAGCATATCCTACGATCATACAGAAAAAGAATTTTCCTTCAATTTTTAAAACTCGTTTGAATGTTCTATATTATTTTTATATTGCATTGTGTCCGATATGTCAGCGAATACGTTTTTCCTAGAAAATCCCACTTTTTTAATAAAACAAATAAAATGAAGGGAAAAACACGCTCCAATGCAACTCTAGAGGTATCCAATTGCAATCTTTCCCTTTTTAATCATTTACGTGGTCTGAAATGACTCACCAGGATTTATTTATTCTCTTGAAAATTCATACACAAATATTAACAATTTTATTTTATATAATAACTTACAAGTAATCTGGCGATAAGTCATGATTCCTACTATCTTATTTCGATGCTCGTTGCGGCGTGGAGTCAGGAAACGGCTCGCCAGAACCCGCTATTTTATCCCTTTTTAAAATTTGAATGTCGTAGGCTTCCTCGGCCAGAGTCAATATGCTGATCTGGGCTGTCCGGTGACGCGCGGTCGAAGATGTTTGCCGACGTTCGACCAATCTGTGCGTGGTCCTTACCATGTTCAATACCAATCTATGTAATGGGCATACCCAGACCTCGAGAAAGACTGCACGAACAAAGATGGTCGAAACGTCGGCAAAACAGCGCTTCGAACGCGACGTCACCCAGCCATCCAAAGATAAGCACTTTTTTTAAAATTTGTCCGAAAGTACGAAAAATTTTTAAACCATTAGCTTCGGCTATTTTACTTGGAACAGAGATTCACCAGATGGAACACTTTTAAAGCAGATAAAAATCGTCGTTTTCTGGATCAAAATTGAAAGTTGTAGGATAAAAGAGCCTCGTGCGTAATACTCCGATCATTTTTTTAGCGTGTTATTGTGACAACGAAAGATCTTAGAGACAAGGTGGAGTGTGATAACAGAAGACGCTTAGAAGTAAATATATCTAAAATATGAAGATGCGAGGAGAATGGAATAATGCGGATTATTTAAGCACAATTAGTTTCCTTTTTTAAAAAAAATAGTTATAAAATCGGAATCAAAGATTTTGAGTAATGCATCAAAAAATTTTTAAAATGGTATTCGAAGGAATACGGTAATATGTGAAAAGATAGTTTTTACTAACTGATTAGCAGACCGTTTTACTTCTATCCTTGTAATCTTTAGTATAGCATGTCTAATGTTTGATATGCCGTGGAAAAATAGATTGAGATGCAAAGTGACCGAACGCTAAACGCGAGTGTGTGGCTTGCGTGTCCCGCAAGTACCGGCTTCCTCCGTCGGGGCGGCCGCACGACGCCGGGCCTGGCCGTGCCACCTCTGCGCTGACAGAGGGCCCACACGGGCGGGTGGGTGACGCACCGACGCAGAAGGGGAAGTGGGTGAGGTGTTTTCGTAAATTTCAACTTAACGACGCTGCCTAATTAGTCCGATTGCATGATTGTCAACGGCGTTGGACCTTCCACTGAACAGCAGTCGGCATTGCGCTGTAAGCCAACATTTTTACATTTGTTCTCGGAAGTTTCAGACTAATTTTTAACCCTTCGAGTTTTGTAGATTGTTTTGGAAAAAAGTCATCGTAGCGTCAATTCTATTTTAAAAAAGGCGTCAATGCCGTTTTACAAATCGAAAATCGACCATTGTTCAGACGTTATCAGTAAAGTAAATTTCCCCTGTGATAGTGTTGGCGATCTATTGAATTTTCCTACAAAGTATTTTTCAGTGCATTTAGGCTTTACAGTGTCAGTTAGAAATAACAGATTGAGAAAAGGATTTTCATGAAAAATTGATTTTCCCCATTTTCAACACTTTTTAAATACACAACATTATTCTTAATCTTACCAACAATCGTAAGGAATACGTAGAGGGGTCGTAAAACAAATTAGGGTGGCGGCATGTGTGTCCGAACAAATCCTATCTTCTGAATGCAAATGTTTGAGTATCTACACCGGATTTGCAATGACACAAGATATAATTCCTTGGCCGATGAAAATGTTTACGTTGATAATAAAAGACTGATGGTGCTCACGAAAACAGAGATGTTTAAAAATTATCTGCAACAAAAGAAAACACTACATCAGATGAAAAGGGTCGATTTTCGACCGACGATTAGTTAATTAGACGCGAACTCAAAGCTCCAAAGCAGCCCGCTGCCCCCACCCTCTCCCGTTCTTCTTTCAGCCGCGTGCATTGCCTGAGCGGCACGGATCCTATGGCCTAGCGGCAGCGAATGAGAGAACATGCGAAACTCTCAAACCCTTCTATACCCCTGCGCATGGTCTTCCCCTTTTGCTGGGGATAAGCAATGTGAAAACCAAGTCGATTAGTGTAAGACTAGGATTAATATTTTTGAAGGACGGCGCCGTCTTCAACGCAATAGAAAGGGAAAGCTTTCCCCGGCCGAGGTCATACCGCTCCTTCGGAAGCCATCATTTCCAAATTGAAGCAATCGAAGTTCCCGCTGAATGTTTAAACGAAGGCGGACGCGCAGAGTTTGCGCAGCGCTGCGGGGGCTGGGACCCTCGGCGCGTGCACTGCTATCGGCCACAGCCTGGGCGGCACGTCGCTCCTTCGTGCCAAGCAGCTCGGCGGCCTCGGACGCGTCACCGGTAAGCCCCCGCTCTCTCGCCACAGCAAGCGGCTCTCGAGGCTCACTGTGGAGGGGAAAAACTGCCGTTTCTTCGGCGACTTTTGGTGCATAACACTTTTACAACTACGGCGTTAAATTTATAGGAATAACCCAAACCAATATCAATCCGATATCGCAATTAATGAAACATTTTTAACGACCACTTCACTTTTTACCCACTGCCCAAAATAACCTTCATTCCGCTAAAACGAACATGCAGAAACTCCGAGTCCCACAAACAAAGTTTAAAGAACAGCTGATTCTGTTTCAACAATGTTCTTGGTAAATAACGAAGATCCAACTCCACGACGATTAGCCTAGAACAATTGATTAGTACATAACACACCTAACTTATCTAACTTTATTATAATCTTTCCTCAATTCAGCTCTAACACATTTCCGACTTTCTAAAATCCACTTAACCAAACTAGAATCAAAAGTAAAATTCCACTCCACATAGTTCTAAAAACAGAAAAAAAACAAAACGAATTAAGTCATCGCTTGATGACCTCAAGAGAGAATCCCCCCCCGCCGTTTTGTAATGCCATATAAGTTTTTAAATTTAAGGTTAGTAAGTAAGCGTATAAATACATGTGAATAGTTAACGCACACTTAATGTAATGACAATATATCGTTACATTCTCGAGCAATCACATATAAAGAAAACAATTAATGAATTTTGTTAATCAGGTTTAGATGGGATGTTGGTCAACGAATTTGTTTTTGGTTCAAGAGGCAAAATGACCGATGCCAGGTCATTTATTTATTAATGGTGGAAGATCTTTTCCCATCAACTCACACCTGGCGAAATAAAATGTGTCCACCGCAGGAAGTAGAAAACAACATCAAGCGTTCCTTCCACGATTCGAGATTCATTTTCGTGATTCAGTTTCGAGAACAACCGTTTTTTTTGCGTTATTAACGTGTTTTTTCACAAAAAATAAAGAAACAAAAAAACGTGACGGTGGCGCTCCACCCGATGCCCGGCGACCGACACCGGGAATTAATATGTTTAAAGTTAACTATTAATTAAGGCGTTTTCCTGCAGAATTGTCCATTTTTAATTCTATTGCATATCTGTCCTTTTTGCAACACTTTATATGTTTGTGTGTTATCGTCCCTCAACTGAACTTCGAGAAAATTCGAAAATATCGGTCAAGAAGGTGCTTCCTACTCACATACAAAAAAGTTATGATGGTAGTTCGAGTTTAGACAGAAAATAAGGCCTTCGGAGCCGGCTTCGGTTCTTATGATTCAATGCGTTTAATACTAACTTTGTCCGCAAGAAAATAAGTTTCACTTTAAAAGATTAAATTAACAAGGTTTGGCGCAATCCAGCGCTCCGATTTGCTCCTGTCACCTACAGAGAATGTTTTTTGGTTTGGCCCTTTAGAATTTGGGTCCGAATAATGAAACGTGGTGGAATAACCGACTTTTCTGATTATCGGAATTTTTTTTAAAAGCATTTCTAATTCTGTGACACATGTTGATACTGGTGTACTGTATTATAATATACGGCATGCTCCAGTGCGTTTTTATCCATATGTTCGTAAAAGTTTCGAAAACACTTAAACGAAATTAGTACACTATTTTGTTATCGACCGGCTGATATGTGTCAGTATCATGCGAATTATGTTTTACTAGTGCGCTTATAAGCTATCCTCCTCTTTCGTACTTGTTTTAGGATTAGTGGTGAAAGAACGTTTGAAGAGGAATGGCGCACGTCTCATGGTTCGTTTAAAAATTCTCATTTTTCGAAATTTGCCAAAAGTTCGTAAGTTTTTCGGAGTCTTCTTACAACTAAAATACTAAAGATAAATATTTTCGCCTTAATGAAATCTGTTTCTTAAGATAAATTTTGAATAGATTAGGCACACTTCGAAATTTTGAGTACTTTTTCGCGTAATTCTGCGCGAAAACTATGTGCGAGAAAGTACGTGCTGTTTAACAGCGGCACTGCCCCTGCTGCGGCTCGACAGCCCGCCACGGGCCTTGGCCATCTAGCGGCGACAAGCCTCTCGGCATGGGCGAAGGGGTTCGTTCGGTCGCTTGACTCGCATATACTGGTCTTCATGACCTTAGGGAGGGCTTTTCTCATCGCCACACAAACAGCGCAGCTTCTGGGACATTTGTAAGGGAAGCGCTACGATTATGATATCGCCCCCCGCGGGAATCGAAGTCGGGGTTGGCCGTGGAAAGCGAGCACCGCCTAACCACGGCCAGGCCGAGTGGCTTCTTTAGCACAACTAAGACTCAATTGCAGTAGGTTACTGAATTCAGAAGGGGTTAGATGAATTCTCCCCACTTGTCTCTTCCATGTCGTGAAAACGTGTGCGCGGCGTGCGCAGGGCTGGACCCGGCGCAGCCATTGCTCAGCCAGACGTAACAGCCCAACATGCGCTGACGCGGCAGGACGCGCGCTTCGCGTCGACGTCCACTCCACACCAAACGGCCGCCCGCTGCTTCGCCTTGGGCTGGGCTGCCGCGAGCCACTGGGTAAGTAGAGCGTCCAGACAAATGAACGCTAGCTGCTGCATTCAGAGCACGGTTTTTTAATATCAGGCAATACAGCCTATTTCAGGACCGCGAATGCCATTACCCACATGTTCTTTTGAAAGTTGCAATCAAAAAACGAAGCTAAAGAAATTGCTCAAAATAACAAAGTACATAAAATATAATATTGTAATTTTAATAAACGATTGAACGATATTAATCGTCGCATGTAATATAAAAAATACTTAAGGATCCTTTATTCGTACCTTCCATCAATTGATGTCAAGAGTACCTAAGCCGGCTTCTTGGAGAGAGTCATCAGAGTTGGTATTAATCAGTATGTTAGACATTATGTTAAACAATCAACTTCCGAAAAAAAAGGAATTAATCCGAAAAAATAATGCGCAATAAGCTTAGAGGCTTTTTTCAACCTCTCCCAAATCTAGGATCTGATCGCTCTCCCTACTAACACTTTCAGAATAAAATTAATAACGAGCACGCGACTAATAGCGTAATACTGAATAGTAAGTAATCCGATGGCCGGAGTAAGATCCAGGCTAGAGAGACCGGCGCGTCGCAACGTGCCCGCGCGAGTAGTGATCAATGCCCATTTCCCCGGAAGCCAAACTTTGCTCTGCGTTTTCCACGAGGCGAAAAACCCAGTAATGGCGCTTCCGAATAAAGCGGAAACTGAAATTCGTGTATTTTACCATAAAAATTCAGGACCGCAATATGAATTCCACAATGCACTCTCAAAGCGTTCGAAAAACACCAACCACGGAATATCAAGACCCCCATTTTCTTGCAAAAAGAGTGACAATGCATTGGCGTGGCTGGCCAAATTGGCCATTCGTTTGAGGTACATAAACATTTTTGTTTTCCATGGGGAAACCGGATTTACAAAAGATATGCTAGCATTAATGCCACAGTATGCTGGTCATGTCAGTTTTCACTTACTGACGTGAGCGTTTATTTCCTTTCAAAAAACTACCTGCATTATTTCTGACAAGTTTCATGATTGTCATTACTGCTTCTTTAGTAAAATTAATTAGATTTTGTTTCATTTGCATAGTTCCCAACCTGAGAAAATATAGCGAAATCAATCTTAAACGACAGCATAGGTTCATGGAATAGTGCGACCGAATGTTCAACAGACTTTCTCGTACAAATTAGGATCCATAAATCCTGCGCGAGTCTGGGCTAGCTTTTTGGTGCTGTCACACTTCTATCCAAACTGCTTAATTGCTGCGACGTCTAAAACATTTAAAGGGCTTCCCGTGTATCTGAAGTTCTCTACGGATATTCCCGAGTGAAAAGCACCTTTGCGTCTCCCCGAATAGACCTATTTCCGATCTTGCCAACCTTTAACAATTTGCCCGTAGTAATTTCTTGGCCCCGTCTCGGTGCTTGTAACATGTTCCTGGTGTAGGGATCTATAGCTTGAATCTTAGGGAAAAACCCTGGACTGCGCATGCGCGAAAGCGGAGGGCAAGGTTCTCGTTTGTGGAGGCTCAACTCGCGCCTGAGGAGCACGCTGGGCGGGCGGGCGAAGCCTGGCCTTATCGAACCTCCCGACCGTAGAGTGTTTGAAAGCGTAAATAACCAATGTTGCAAGCAGGGAACGGTTACCCGTGCAGGCGGCCCTTGAGTTTCAACTGAAGCTCCTTCGGGAGCCAGTGGCGGATTGGTAGCAACGCACTACTCGGAAAGAAAGCGAACGCCATGATGTTTTCTTTCTTTCTAAGTGAGCCTCAGTGAACGCACAACAAAAATAGGTTATATGCAAATTTTCGTGGAAGACAATTTGGAACAGTTTTTGAGAAAATACGTTCGGGCTTTTCGGAAAATGACCAACTTTGGCTACTTTTCACAGAAAACTTTTGAATTATTGAGAAATTTCATTGTCACATTCATTAAAAATATAGAAATTGTTAAAACAGAAATGTAAAGTATTAACTAACATCTGCGTGAAAGATGTTTTGACAAAAATATATTTGTTATCAATTTTCAAAATTCTAAAAAAGTTATTTCTAACCGGCCACTCGAGTCAATGTATCCAATCACAACAATTTTCCATAAAAATTTGCCATTTTTCAGAAAAATGTTTTAAAAAATTTATTAATATTTCACACTTGCAACAAAATCCGTACGAAAATCACGTAATATTCTCAACAAACTGTTCGTAAAAATGAATTAAAGAAATAGTTTAATTTAAAGAAAAATCAATGTTTACATAATGGAGTCGTCCGAGAGTGTCAACAATTAACGATTTTACAATTTTCGAAAAATTCAGATTTAAGCCAGTGAAATAACCCCCAATGTTTTATTTATAAGTGTATTCAACGTATTCTTGCTTGCTGTAATAGAGTATACGTTATATAGACAGTAATAAAGATATTACGGAAGCAATATTACAGTGGGCTGCTAAGAACTTATAAATAAGAAGAGCAGCGGTCAGTAATGTTACGAAATAGACATTTAATTTCATGTTGCAACAGACATCTCTAAGTTATTTTATCCTTAAGTAACTAGTTTGTAATATTATGCTGTGTTACATGAGCAAACATTTCTTAAAGTAAATATGACGATTAGGACCACTTTGGAAAATTTTGTAGCAAGACGCGTGCAAACTCGTGTTTTAATAATAAATTGAAAATTTATTGACCAGTGATTTTTTTTGTTCAGTTAAATAGACTTTGGGGGCCTTGAGATGCCGAGGTGTGAAATGTTTATGTTGTTGGTTCATGAGCCCTTACAAGTAAAATATGACGTTAGGACCACTTTGGAATTCTGTAGATGTGTTTCAAAATTTTGCAGACAACTACTATTAAAAGCGGACCTTTTAGTAAGTGGCTGTATAGTGCATATAAGTTAGCGAGCTAAAATTGAATTTTTTAAATTGAAAAAATTGAAAATTACATTTTTTGAATTTTTTTAAAAATTGAAAAAATTGAAAATTAAATTTTTTGATGATTAAAAGTGAGAATGCGCAAGGGTTTCCGATAAAACTGTGAATGCACGCCCCCCCAAAAAAATTCGGCTGCTGACCGGATCAGCTATCTACCAAATCTAATGTATCATTTAAGTAATTTGTTACACTCGAATAAAAATAAAATGATTACTATCGAGTAAGGCTTGTATAAAAATAGTATTATGACCAATAGCAACTGCCTTTTATTTTACCGCACGATTGCGCCACACGGCAAAGTTTGATTGTGCATTATATCAGACCGTAAAATCCCCAAAATTCCTAACAATAGTTTCCCCAAAAAGCAAATTGGGCTTGGCATCTAGCTGGTAACCGGAACGACAGTGCGCCTTGGAAATAACATTTTTCCACATTTTCATACAATTTATAGTATTACTATTATGAAACTATCTAAAAGTACTTTGCCTTGAGAAGTTGGCATCAAACCAAAACTTAATATGAGATATTTTACAAATCTGGTTTCCATTTCTCTGAGCAAATGAAAATTAGAGAACTACCGCTTTTTCATGCCATTCATTTTATAAATAGTTTAAATTTGTTTTCCTATTAGGAAGACCATTTTTTTGTATTAAAAAAGTTACGAAGAGAGAGGAGGGTCAACTTAATTGTCAACTAATGATCTTGTTGCAAAGGACAAGCGGACTTCTACCCTAATGGAGGAGGTCTGCAGCCTGGTGTTGGCTAGATGTAGGAAATGTTTCATTCCTAAGTAAAGTTGTACACACATTCATTCTCATTTGAATATCCTTTTTTAAAATGATATTCAGTACAAAAGCAGGGATATAATCTCTTCATTCCATTGTAATTTAAAAAAGTAAAGTACTTTCAAGGTGAACCAACAGATTGCTGACGTTCTCATACTCTTCTCAGATATAAATTGAATTCAGGAATACGTATGGAACGTGGCAGCGGAAATGTTTAAGGCTTTTTTGGATTACAATGTTTTAAATTTTTAATACAGGTTTCCAACAGAAATTTCAAAAGAATTCCTTTCTTGTTCATTCATTCCCGTGTCTGAACAAGTTTTGAAAGTACGTAGCTTCAATTCATCAGATATTTCTTGTCTTGAGAGTGAGACTGTTAAGGAAAAAAAGAAAGGTCTTGAATACATAGTTTGACTACTCTATTAAATTCCCAGTACCGATCTTTTCAAAAGATTGTGCCACTTAACACGCCTTGCCGTTGTAAGAGGTAGTGAGAAACGTATCGATTCCACAAAACAACCAAGAACTTTTGTTTCGGAACTGGGGGTTTAGTGCTTACCGAAAGCGTTGGGTGATCACTAAGTGTTGAAAACTTTTCTTCTCCGCAGAAAGCAAATGGACTTCGGCTACTTGTGGGGCTGAATTATGGGCTTTGCATTGATACAGGATGAGTCATTTTAGTTGGAAAATATCAACCCGTCTTCTCACGAACTAAATGTTTACTAACTGTCAATTTGCTGAGTAACTCTTCGTTTCTTGATAGCAGGTTCTTGACATTTATCTTCTTCTATAAAGTCCAGATTGTGTTTATAGAGAGTTGAAGTTCTGACGAACCGTTCCACGTATTGCCTCGGGCACATGTAAATTTTTTTTCAAACGCAAAGAACAAAACGCAAAACTTAATGAATTAACTGAATTGGGGCGCAAAATACAACCTCTTGTGTTTTTTTCCCATTTTTTTTTGCTTTATGGATTGTACATATTGAGTTTACACCCGTTCATATGTATTGTTGAACTATATACAACGTACAACTATGGCTTAACCTAGTTCTAATTATTGCTACTAACAATTGAGTAATTTCTCATTCGAGTACCTACTATTCACAATAGCTTGAGAAAAGTTTTCAGGAAGGAATCGAACGGTATCTGTTAATTCTGGTTTTGTTGTACGGTAAGGGTAAATTATATTGTTTAAGTTGATCTATTGAATTATGTTAGGGTTAAAGTTGTGGATAAGCGAACAACAAACTTTCTGCATTGCACGCGGCCCTGCGAACCCACGCTAGCGCGTCCAGAAACGATCCTGCAAGCGCGACCGCCAGAATTGCTTCCTCCGACCACTACAGTCCTACGACAAAGCGAGTCCGAGTCCTTGGAAAAGAAACATACCGATACGGTTAATAATATCAGTCTGGCGACGAAATCAAAATATTAGCAAAACCACTTTGTACCGGGAAATCTATTTTCTGAGGCCGAACAACAGCAATAAGGTCTATTGCAAATATTGTTTTTCTTTTTTCATCTCAAATGGCTCATCCTGCATTATGAAGGAGGGATAAACCGTCGACCGTTGCCCTGTGAACGGCAAATTTTGGGGGGGGGGGGGTTTTGGTTTTTGGGGGGAAAAGTTGGGGGGGGTGTTGCGTGCGGCAGGCGGCCAGCGGCGCTGTGCAGCACGGGCGCGCGGCACAGTGCTGTTTTCGTCGAGGACCGCGTCGCGCCGCAACTGGCTCCTTCTGGGGCCGGCCCTGGGAACCGCGCCCGAACAGGTGAGTGCCCTTAATGAAGCTCTTAAGCCAATGTTTGGCGAAGTCAGTTACCTACTGAAACCACGAGTCAAGAATCTATAGTGTTTTTAACTGAATTCAAATGTTGCTCCTTCAGAAAGTGTTAGGAAATATAGCAAATACGCCTCATCAATAACGGCTCAACCCAACGCTTGGTTTCTCCAAACTAAGATTTTGGACTTAAGAACTTCTCCCCGTGGCCCCGCAGAAATGAAGAATGCGTCGAACAACGGGGCAAGTGCCGCATCAGCAACTTGTTCGCTATCAAGCAAAAATGGAAAAAATGCCTGCTTCTTGCGAAACGCACCTGTTTTCGCGTTATTCGTGGCTCGACTCGACTTTTGCACTTTTCCCAGAAAGATTGCTGTTGAGAATTTTTTCATATACTTCTGAATAAAGAAAACTAAACATATTTGTTGTTAAAAAATACCCAAATATTTACATTACAAATAATACAAGTTTCATAAACAAGGATAAACGTCGCGAATAGAATAAGAGGTGTGGGCGCGCAAGATAAGCGGCTGGTGCTTAACAGTGCCGCGGGGTTCCATTAGAAACAAAACAGGACTCTTCTCACATGACCCTAGTTTGTCTAGCCACTTTCACAAACTACCACGATATAGGTGGTCTACATATTGATGTTAACTGATAAATCCTATTTTTACTCAGTTGGCCGCTTCTACGTTGAATTGGCAGCGTTCTTGAACATGCATGAAATGCTTCTTATTGATAGTTTTACTTTGTTCACTTTACATTTGTGTAAAGTGACATTAATGAAAAGTTTCCATTCATATACTTTTTCACTTCACGTTTGTCAGAGCAGAAGGGCGCGCTGCTGACTTTATATACGAACTTGAATCCTAGATCTCCGCATGAACAATGTGTTTGAATGCTATTAGGTAGCAGTGGCGTAACTTTCGGGACAAAAGAGGCATACATTTTAGGTTAAGATGGCTTTTTGCGATTGTAAAGAAATAATTACTTGATACTTCATCTGATATTTTGCGAAGACGATACAATTACTGATTACAAACAGCATCTCAAGAACGATTTTTTTTCCCGCTTCGTTAGTTTAATGTAATCCTGTCTTCTAAAATCAATAAAGGGAAGCAATTCAATTTGGTTTATAACAGTGTTACTATTCATAAAATAAATAATAAACGAATATTTTTCACATATTGGTTTTAAATTAAAGAGTGGAATTTGATAAAAGATATTTTTCATTATTTAAGGTTACACATTATCATGTTGTTGTCGCTACATCCTTTCATAAAGCGACCC
>BOPP01000359.1:137204-149857 GCA_017312745.1 Gryllus bimaculatus | reverse complement strand
TTTCTCTGCAAAGAAAGCAAATGACCAGACGAAAGTCAGAAAACTCTACGGGGATTCCAGCCCAGACTAAGACAAGAAAAAGAAAAGCGTATTCAAGAAAAAAGCGAAGTTATGGAAGAACATAACAACAAATGGAGATCGTAAGAAATTGTCCAGGTCATCCGAAATATGACCACGGTTTGTAAAGCAACAATGGCGAATGTTAAGAACGAGAACGACAAAATAAATACAACAAGAGAAGAGATCACGAAAAGAAGATGGGAAGAATACGAAGAAAGTTATAAATGAAAAGAGAGCTTACAATTAGAGTAGTGTATAATCAATATAGATGATTCCGAAATAAGAACCTGAGATCGAAGAAATTAATTGGGCACAAAACAACTGAAAAATGGGAAGTCCGGCCTGTAGATAATATTCTAATGGAACTATTCAAAGATAACAGGGGAAGAAATAATTTGCGAACTATTACAATTATGCAATGTGATCTGGAAAATAAAACAGTGGAACAACAGATTTGCAACGCCACTTAATTATGCCATTACCAAAAGAAAGGAGACTGCCGAGAATGGTGCAAATAAACAATACATATTGCATGAAACCGTGTGATTCAGTCCAATTCAGCAAAAGTCAATCCCTCGGAAAAGAAAAAAAAAAAGATTTTAAAAAATGCTGTTTACTGTAAGCATATACCTTTAAGATTTCAAAAACAATTTCATTGAAAGAACGCGTCATTTCTATTTACTGTGGAATTTTGTGTAATTGCATTATGTCGGTAACGCATTTAGATGTAAAGCATATCCTACGATCATACAGAAAAAGAATTTTCCTTCAATTTTTAAAACTCGTTTGAATGTTCTATATTATTTTTATATTGCATTGTGTCCGATATGTCAGCGAATACGTTTTTCCTAGAAAATCCCACTTTTTTAATAAAACAAATAAAATGAAGGGAAAAACACGCTCCAATGCAACTCTAGAGGTATCCAATTGCAATCTTTCCCTTTTTAATCATTTACGTGGTCTGAAATGACTCACCAGGATTTATTTATTCTCTTGAAAATTCATACACAAATATTAACAATTTTATTTTATATAATAACTTACAAGTAATCTGGCGATAAGTCATGATTCCTACTATCTTATTTCGATGCTCGTTGCGGCGTGGAGTCAGGAAACGGCTCGCCAGAACCCGCTATTTTATCCCTTTTTAAAATTTGAATGTCGTAGGCTTCCTCGGCCAGAGTCAATATGCTGATCTGGGCTGTCCGGTGACGCGCGGTCGAAGATGTTTGCCGACGTTCGACCAATCTGTGCGTGGTCCTTACCATGTTCAATACCAATCTATGTAATGGGCATACCCAGACCTCGAGAAAGACTGCACGAACAAAGATGGTCGAAACGTCGGCAAAACAGCGCTTCGAACGCGACGTCACCCAGCCATCCAAAGATAAGCACTTTTTTTAAAATTTGTCCGAAAGTACGAAAAATTTTTAAACCATTAGCTTCGGCTATTTTACTTGGAACAGAGATTCACCAGATGGAACACTTTTAAAGCAGATAAAAATCGTCGTTTTCTGGATCAAAATTGAAAGTTGTAGGATAAAAGAGCCTCGTGCGTAATACTCCGATCATTTTTTTAGCGTGTTATTGTGACAACGAAAGATCTTAGAGACAAGGTGGAGTGTGATAACAGAAGACGCTTAGAAGTAAATATATCTAAAATATGAAGATGCGAGGAGAATGGAATAATGCGGATTATTTAAGCACAATTAGTTTCCTTTTTTAAAAAAAATAGTTATAAAATCGGAATCAAAGATTTTGAGTAATGCATCAAAAAATTTTTAAAATGGTATTCGAAGGAATACGGTAATATGTGAAAAGATAGTTTTTACTAACTGATTAGCAGACCGTTTTACTTCTATCCTTGTAATCTTTAGTATAGCATGTCTAATGTTTGATATGCCGTGGAAAAATAGATTGAGATGCAAAGTGACCGAACGCTAAACGCGAGTGTGTGGCTTGCGTGTCCCGCAAGTACCGGCTTCCTCCGTCGGGGCGGCCGCACGACGCCGGGCCTGGCCGTGCCACCTCTGCGCTGACAGAGGGCCCACACGGGCGGGTGGGTGACGCACCGACGCAGAAGGGGAAGTGGGTGAGGTGTTTTCGTAAATTTCAACTTAACGACGCTGCCTAATTAGTCCGATTGCATGATTGTCAACGGCGTTGGACCTTCCACTGAACAGCAGTCGGCATTGCGCTGTAAGCCAACATTTTTACATTTGTTCTCGGAAGTTTCAGACTAATTTTTAACCCTTCGAGTTTTGTAGATTGTTTTGGAAAAAAGTCATCGTAGCGTCAATTCTATTTTAAAAAAGGCGTCAATGCCGTTTTACAAATCGAAAATCGACCATTGTTCAGACGTTATCAGTAAAGTAAATTTCCCCTGTGATAGTGTTGGCGATCTATTGAATTTTCCTACAAAGTATTTTTCAGTGCATTTAGGCTTTACAGTGTCAGTTAGAAATAACAGATTGAGAAAAGGATTTTCATGAAAAATTGATTTTCCCCATTTTCAACACTTTTTAAATACACAACATTATTCTTAATCTTACCAACAATCGTAAGGAATACGTAGAGGGGTCGTAAAACAAATTAGGGTGGCGGCATGTGTGTCCGAACAAATCCTATCTTCTGAATGCAAATGTTTGAGTATCTACACCGGATTTGCAATGACACAAGATATAATTCCTTGGCCGATGAAAATGTTTACGTTGATAATAAAAGACTGATGGTGCTCACGAAAACAGAGATGTTTAAAAATTATCTGCAACAAAAGAAAACACTACATCAGATGAAAAGGGTCGATTTTCGACCGACGATTAGTTAATTAGACGCGAACTCAAAGCTCCAAAGCAGCCCGCTGCCCCCACCCTCTCCCGTTCTTCTTTCAGCCGCGTGCATTGCCTGAGCGGCACGGATCCTATGGCCTAGCGGCAGCGAATGAGAGAACATGCGAAACTCTCAAACCCTTCTATACCCCTGCGCATGGTCTTCCCCTTTTGCTGGGGATAAGCAATGTGAAAACCAAGTCGATTAGTGTAAGACTAGGATTAATATTTTTGAAGGACGGCGCCGTCTTCAACGCAATAGAAAGGGAAAGCTTTCCCCGGCCGAGGTCATACCGCTCCTTCGGAAGCCATCATTTCCAAATTGAAGCAATCGAAGTTCCCGCTGAATGTTTAAACGAAGGCGGACGCGCAGAGTTTGCGCAGCGCTGCGGGGGCTGGGACCCTCGGCGCGTGCACTGCTATCGGCCACAGCCTGGGCGGCACGTCGCTCCTTCGTGCCAAGCAGCTCGGCGGCCTCGGACGCGTCACCGGTAAGCCCCCGCTCTCTCGCCACAGCAAGCGGCTCTCGAGGCTCACTGTGGAGGGGAAAAACTGCCGTTTCTTCGGCGACTTTTGGTGCATAACACTTTTACAACTACGGCGTTAAATTTATAGGAATAACCCAAACCAATATCAATCCGATATCGCAATTAATGAAACATTTTTAACGACCACTTCACTTTTTACCCACTGCCCAAAATAACCTTCATTCCGCTAAAACGAACATGCAGAAACTCCGAGTCCCACAAACAAAGTTTAAAGAACAGCTGATTCTGTTTCAACAATGTTCTTGGTAAATAACGAAGATCCAACTCCACGACGATTAGCCTAGAACAATTGATTAGTACATAACACACCTAACTTATCTAACTTTATTATAATCTTTCCTCAATTCAGCTCTAACACATTTCCGACTTTCTAAAATCCACTTAACCAAACTAGAATCAAAAGTAAAATTCCACTCCACATAGTTCTAAAAACAGAAAAAAAACAAAACGAATTAAGTCATCGCTTGATGACCTCAAGAGAGAATCCCCCCCCGCCGTTTTGTAATGCCATATAAGTTTTTAAATTTAAGGTTAGTAAGTAAGCGTATAAATACATGTGAATAGTTAACGCACACTTAATGTAATGACAATATATCGTTACATTCTCGAGCAATCACATATAAAGAAAACAATTAATGAATTTTGTTAATCAGGTTTAGATGGGATGTTGGTCAACGAATTTGTTTTTGGTTCAAGAGGCAAAATGACCGATGCCAGGTCATTTATTTATTAATGGTGGAAGATCTTTTCCCATCAACTCACACCTGGCGAAATAAAATGTGTCCACCGCAGGAAGTAGAAAACAACATCAAGCGTTCCTTCCACGATTCGAGATTCATTTTCGTGATTCAGTTTCGAGAACAACCGTTTTTTTTGCGTTATTAACGTGTTTTTTCACAAAAAATAAAGAAACAAAAAAACGTGACGGTGGCGCTCCACCCGATGCCCGGCGACCGACACCGGGAATTAATATGTTTAAAGTTAACTATTAATTAAGGCGTTTTCCTGCAGAATTGTCCATTTTTAATTCTATTGCATATCTGTCCTTTTTGCAACACTTTATATGTTTGTGTGTTATCGTCCCTCAACTGAACTTCGAGAAAATTCGAAAATATCGGTCAAGAAGGTGCTTCCTACTCACATACAAAAAAGTTATGATGGTAGTTCGAGTTTAGACAGAAAATAAGGCCTTCGGAGCCGGCTTCGGTTCTTATGATTCAATGCGTTTAATACTAACTTTGTCCGCAAGAAAATAAGTTTCACTTTAAAAGATTAAATTAACAAGGTTTGGCGCAATCCAGCGCTCCGATTTGCTCCTGTCACCTACAGAGAATGTTTTTTGGTTTGGCCCTTTAGAATTTGGGTCCGAATAATGAAACGTGGTGGAATAACCGACTTTTCTGATTATCGGAATTTTTTTTAAAAGCATTTCTAATTCTGTGACACATGTTGATACTGGTGTACTGTATTATAATATACGGCATGCTCCAGTGCGTTTTTATCCATATGTTCGTAAAAGTTTCGAAAACACTTAAACGAAATTAGTACACTATTTTGTTATCGACCGGCTGATATGTGTCAGTATCATGCGAATTATGTTTTACTAGTGCGCTTATAAGCTATCCTCCTCTTTCGTACTTGTTTTAGGATTAGTGGTGAAAGAACGTTTGAAGAGGAATGGCGCACGTCTCATGGTTCGTTTAAAAATTCTCATTTTTCGAAATTTGCCAAAAGTTCGTAAGTTTTTCGGAGTCTTCTTACAACTAAAATACTAAAGATAAATATTTTCGCCTTAATGAAATCTGTTTCTTAAGATAAATTTTGAATAGATTAGGCACACTTCGAAATTTTGAGTACTTTTTCGCGTAATTCTGCGCGAAAACTATGTGCGAGAAAGTACGTGCTGTTTAACAGCGGCACTGCCCCTGCTGCGGCTCGACAGCCCGCCACGGGCCTTGGCCATCTAGCGGCGACAAGCCTCTCGGCATGGGCGAAGGGGTTCGTTCGGTCGCTTGACTCGCATATACTGGTCTTCATGACCTTAGGGAGGGCTTTTCTCATCGCCACACAAACAGCGCAGCTTCTGGGACATTTGTAAGGGAAGCGCTACGATTATGATATCGCCCCCCGCGGGAATCGAAGTCGGGGTTGGCCGTGGAAAGCGAGCACCGCCTAACCACGGCCAGGCCGAGTGGCTTCTTTAGCACAACTAAGACTCAATTGCAGTAGGTTACTGAATTCAGAAGGGGTTAGATGAATTCTCCCCACTTGTCTCTTCCATGTCGTGAAAACGTGTGCGCGGCGTGCGCAGGGCTGGACCCGGCGCAGCCATTGCTCAGCCAGACGTAACAGCCCAACATGCGCTGACGCGGCAGGACGCGCGCTTCGCGTCGACGTCCACTCCACACCAAACGGCCGCCCGCTGCTTCGCCTTGGGCTGGGCTGCCGCGAGCCACTGGGTAAGTAGAGCGTCCAGACAAATGAACGCTAGCTGCTGCATTCAGAGCACGGTTTTTTAATATCAGGCAATACAGCCTATTTCAGGACCGCGAATGCCATTACCCACATGTTCTTTTGAAAGTTGCAATCAAAAAACGAAGCTAAAGAAATTGCTCAAAATAACAAAGTACATAAAATATAATATTGTAATTTTAATAAACGATTGAACGATATTAATCGTCGCATGTAATATAAAAAATACTTAAGGATCCTTTATTCGTACCTTCCATCAATTGATGTCAAGAGTACCTAAGCCGGCTTCTTGGAGAGAGTCATCAGAGTTGGTATTAATCAGTATGTTAGACATTATGTTAAACAATCAACTTCCGAAAAAAAAGGAATTAATCCGAAAAAATAATGCGCAATAAGCTTAGAGGCTTTTTTCAACCTCTCCCAAATCTAGGATCTGATCGCTCTCCCTACTAACACTTTCAGAATAAAATTAATAACGAGCACGCGACTAATAGCGTAATACTGAATAGTAAGTAATCCGATGGCCGGAGTAAGATCCAGGCTAGAGAGACCGGCGCGTCGCAACGTGCCCGCGCGAGTAGTGATCAATGCCCATTTCCCCGGAAGCCAAACTTTGCTCTGCGTTTTCCACGAGGCGAAAAACCCAGTAATGGCGCTTCCGAATAAAGCGGAAACTGAAATTCGTGTATTTTACCATAAAAATTCAGGACCGCAATATGAATTCCACAATGCACTCTCAAAGCGTTCGAAAAACACCAACCACGGAATATCAAGACCCCCATTTTCTTGCAAAAAGAGTGACAATGCATTGGCGTGGCTGGCCAAATTGGCCATTCGTTTGAGGTACATAAACATTTTTGTTTTCCATGGGGAAACCGGATTTACAAAAGATATGCTAGCATTAATGCCACAGTATGCTGGTCATGTCAGTTTTCACTTACTGACGTGAGCGTTTATTTCCTTTCAAAAAACTACCTGCATTATTTCTGACAAGTTTCATGATTGTCATTACTGCTTCTTTAGTAAAATTAATTAGATTTTGTTTCATTTGCATAGTTCCCAACCTGAGAAAATATAGCGAAATCAATCTTAAACGACAGCATAGGTTCATGGAATAGTGCGACCGAATGTTCAACAGACTTTCTCGTACAAATTAGGATCCATAAATCCTGCGCGAGTCTGGGCTAGCTTTTTGGTGCTGTCACACTTCTATCCAAACTGCTTAATTGCTGCGACGTCTAAAACATTTAAAGGGCTTCCCGTGTATCTGAAGTTCTCTACGGATATTCCCGAGTGAAAAGCACCTTTGCGTCTCCCCGAATAGACCTATTTCCGATCTTGCCAACCTTTAACAATTTGCCCGTAGTAATTTCTTGGCCCCGTCTCGGTGCTTGTAACATGTTCCTGGTGTAGGGATCTATAGCTTGAATCTTAGGGAAAAACCCTGGACTGCGCATGCGCGAAAGCGGAGGGCAAGGTTCTCGTTTGTGGAGGCTCAACTCGCGCCTGAGGAGCACGCTGGGCGGGCGGGCGAAGCCTGGCCTTATCGAACCTCCCGACCGTAGAGTGTTTGAAAGCGTAAATAACCAATGTTGCAAGCAGGGAACGGTTACCCGTGCAGGCGGCCCTTGAGTTTCAACTGAAGCTCCTTCGGGAGCCAGTGGCGGATTGGTAGCAACGCACTACTCGGAAAGAAAGCGAACGCCATGATGTTTTCTTTCTTTCTAAGTGAGCCTCAGTGAACGCACAACAAAAATAGGTTATATGCAAATTTTCGTGGAAGACAATTTGGAACAGTTTTTGAGAAAATACGTTCGGGCTTTTCGGAAAATGACCAACTTTGGCTACTTTTCACAGAAAACTTTTGAATTATTGAGAAATTTCATTGTCACATTCATTAAAAATATAGAAATTGTTAAAACAGAAATGTAAAGTATTAACTAACATCTGCGTGAAAGATGTTTTGACAAAAATATATTTGTTATCAATTTTCAAAATTCTAAAAAAGTTATTTCTAACCGGCCACTCGAGTCAATGTATCCAATCACAACAATTTTCCATAAAAATTTGCCATTTTTCAGAAAAATGTTTTAAAAAATTTATTAATATTTCACACTTGCAACAAAATCCGTACGAAAATCACGTAATATTCTCAACAAACTGTTCGTAAAAATGAATTAAAGAAATAGTTTAATTTAAAGAAAAATCAATGTTTACATAATGGAGTCGTCCGAGAGTGTCAACAATTAACGATTTTACAATTTTCGAAAAATTCAGATTTAAGCCAGTGAAATAACCCCCAATGTTTTATTTATAAGTGTATTCAACGTATTCTTGCTTGCTGTAATAGAGTATACGTTATATAGACAGTAATAAAGATATTACGGAAGCAATATTACAGTGGGCTGCTAAGAACTTATAAATAAGAAGAGCAGCGGTCAGTAATGTTACGAAATAGACATTTAATTTCATGTTGCAACAGACATCTCTAAGTTATTTTATCCTTAAGTAACTAGTTTGTAATATTATGCTGTGTTACATGAGCAAACATTTCTTAAAGTAAATATGACGATTAGGACCACTTTGGAAAATTTTGTAGCAAGACGCGTGCAAACTCGTGTTTTAATAATAAATTGAAAATTTATTGACCAGTGATTTTTTTTGTTCAGTTAAATAGACTTTGGGGGCCTTGAGATGCCGAGGTGTGAAATGTTTATGTTGTTGGTTCATGAGCCCTTACAAGTAAAATATGACGTTAGGACCACTTTGGAATTCTGTAGATGTGTTTCAAAATTTTGCAGACAACTACTATTAAAAGCGGACCTTTTAGTAAGTGGCTGTATAGTGCATATAAGTTAGCGAGCTAAAATTGAATTTTTTAAATTGAAAAAATTGAAAATTACATTTTTTGAATTTTTTTAAAAATTGAAAAAATTGAAAATTAAATTTTTTGATGATTAAAAGTGAGAATGCGCAAGGGTTTCCGATAAAACTGTGAATGCACGCCCCCCCAAAAAAATTCGGCTGCTGACCGGATCAGCTATCTACCAAATCTAATGTATCATTTAAGTAATTTGTTACACTCGAATAAAAATAAAATGATTACTATCGAGTAAGGCTTGTATAAAAATAGTATTATGACCAATAGCAACTGCCTTTTATTTTACCGCACGATTGCGCCACACGGCAAAGTTTGATTGTGCATTATATCAGACCGTAAAATCCCCAAAATTCCTAACAATAGTTTCCCCAAAAAGCAAATTGGGCTTGGCATCTAGCTGGTAACCGGAACGACAGTGCGCCTTGGAAATAACATTTTTCCACATTTTCATACAATTTATAGTATTACTATTATGAAACTATCTAAAAGTACTTTGCCTTGAGAAGTTGGCATCAAACCAAAACTTAATATGAGATATTTTACAAATCTGGTTTCCATTTCTCTGAGCAAATGAAAATTAGAGAACTACCGCTTTTTCATGCCATTCATTTTATAAATAGTTTAAATTTGTTTTCCTATTAGGAAGACCATTTTTTTGTATTAAAAAAGTTACGAAGAGAGAGGAGGGTCAACTTAATTGTCAACTAATGATCTTGTTGCAAAGGACAAGCGGACTTCTACCCTAATGGAGGAGGTCTGCAGCCTGGTGTTGGCTAGATGTAGGAAATGTTTCATTCCTAAGTAAAGTTGTACACACATTCATTCTCATTTGAATATCCTTTTTTAAAATGATATTCAGTACAAAAGCAGGGATATAATCTCTTCATTCCATTGTAATTTAAAAAAGTAAAGTACTTTCAAGGTGAACCAACAGATTGCTGACGTTCTCATACTCTTCTCAGATATAAATTGAATTCAGGAATACGTATGGAACGTGGCAGCGGAAATGTTTAAGGCTTTTTTGGATTACAATGTTTTAAATTTTTAATACAGGTTTCCAACAGAAATTTCAAAAGAATTCCTTTCTTGTTCATTCATTCCCGTGTCTGAACAAGTTTTGAAAGTACGTAGCTTCAATTCATCAGATATTTCTTGTCTTGAGAGTGAGACTGTTAAGGAAAAAAAGAAAGGTCTTGAATACATAGTTTGACTACTCTATTAAATTCCCAGTACCGATCTTTTCAAAAGATTGTGCCACTTAACACGCCTTGCCGTTGTAAGAGGTAGTGAGAAACGTATCGATTCCACAAAACAACCAAGAACTTTTGTTTCGGAACTGGGGGTTTAGTGCTTACCGAAAGCGTTGGGTGATCACTAAGTGTTGAAAACTTTTCTTCTCCGCAGAAAGCAAATGGACTTCGGCTACTTGTGGGGCTGAATTATGGGCTTTGCATTGATACAGGATGAGTCATTTTAGTTGGAAAATATCAACCCGTCTTCTCACGAACTAAATGTTTACTAACTGTCAATTTGCTGAGTAACTCTTCGTTTCTTGATAGCAGGTTCTTGACATTTATCTTCTTCTATAAAGTCCAGATTGTGTTTATAGAGAGTTGAAGTTCTGACGAACCGTTCCACGTATTGCCTCGGGCACATGTAAATTTTTTTTCAAACGCAAAGAACAAAACGCAAAACTTAATGAATTAACTGAATTGGGGCGCAAAATACAACCTCTTGTGTTTTTTTCCCATTTTTTTTTGCTTTATGGATTGTACATATTGAGTTTACACCCGTTCATATGTATTGTTGAACTATATACAACGTACAACTATGGCTTAACCTAGTTCTAATTATTGCTACTAACAATTGAGTAATTTCTCATTCGAGTACCTACTATTCACAATAGCTTGAGAAAAGTTTTCAGGAAGGAATCGAACGGTATCTGTTAATTCTGGTTTTGTTGTACGGTAAGGGTAAATTATATTGTTTAAGTTGATCTATTGAATTATGTTAGGGTTAAAGTTGTGGATAAGCGAACAACAAACTTTCTGCATTGCACGCGGCCCTGCGAACCCACGCTAGCGCGTCCAGAAACGATCCTGCAAGCGCGACCGCCAGAATTGCTTCCTCCGACCACTACAGTCCTACGACAAAGCGAGTCCGAGTCCTTGGAAAAGAAACATACCGATACGGTTAATAATATCAGTCTGGCGACGAAATCAAAATATTAGCAAAACCACTTTGTACCGGGAAATCTATTTTCTGAGGCCGAACAACAGCAATAAGGTCTATTGCAAATATTGTTTTTCTTTTTTCATCTCAAATGGCTCATCCTGCATTATGAAGGAGGGATAAACCGTCGACCGTTGCCCTGTGAACGGCAAATTTTGGGGGGGGGGGGGTTTTGGTTTTTGGGGGGAAAAGTTGGGGGGGGTGTTGCGTGCGGCAGGCGGCCAGCGGCGCTGTGCAGCACGGGCGCGCGGCACAGTGCTGTTTTCGTCGAGGACCGCGTCGCGCCGCAACTGGCTCCTTCTGGGGCCGGCCCTGGGAACCGCGCCCGAACAGGTGAGTGCCCTTAATGAAGCTCTTAAGCCAATGTTTGGCGAAGTCAGTTACCTACTGAAACCACGAGTCAAGAATCTATAGTGTTTTTAACTGAATTCAAATGTTGCTCCTTCAGAAAGTGTTAGGAAATATAGCAAATACGCCTCATCAATAACGGCTCAACCCAACGCTTGGTTTCTCCAAACTAAGATTTTGGACTTAAGAACTTCTCCCCGTGGCCCCGCAGAAATGAAGAATGCGTCGAACAACGGGGCAAGTGCCGCATCAGCAACTTGTTCGCTATCAAGCAAAAATGGAAAAAATGCCTGCTTCTTGCGAAACGCACCTGTTTTCGCGTTATTCGTGGCTCGACTCGACTTTTGCACTTTTCCCAGAAAGATTGCTGTTGAGAATTTTTTCATATACTTCTGAATAAAGAAAACTAAACATATTTGTTGTTAAAAAATACCCAAATATTTACATTACAAATAATACAAGTTTCATAAACAAGGATAAACGTCGCGAATAGAATAAGAGGTGTGGGCGCGCAAGATAAGCGGCTGGTGCTTAACAGTGCCGCGGGGTTCCATTAGAAACAAAACAGGACTCTTCTCACATGACCCTAGTTTGTCTAGCCACTTTCACAAACTACCACGATATAGGTGGTCTACATATTGATGTTAACTGATAAATCCTATTTTTACTCAGTTGGCCGCTTCTACGTTGAATTGGCAGCGTTCTTGAACATGCATGAAATGCTTCTTATTGATAGTTTTACTTTGTTCACTTTACATTTGTGTAAAGTGACATTAATGAAAAGTTTCCATTCATATACTTTTTCACTTCACGTTTGTCAGAGCAGAAGGGCGCGCTGCTGACTTTATATACGAACTTGAATCCTAGATCTCCGCATGAACAATGTGTTTGAATGCTATTAGGTAGCAGTGGCGTAACTTTCGGGACAAAAGAGGCATACATTTTAGGTTAAGATGGCTTTTTGCGATTGTAAAGAAATAATTACTTGATACTTCATCTGATATTTTGCGAAGACGATACAATTACTGATTACAAACAGCATCTCAAGAACGATTTTTTTTCCCGCTTCGTTAGTTTAATGTAATCCTGTCTTCTAAAATCAATAAAGGGAAGCAATTCAATTTGGTTTATAACAGTGTTACTATTCATAAAATAAATAATAAACGAATATTTTTCACATATTGGTTTTAAATTAAAGAGTGGAATTTGATAAAAGATATTTTTCATTATTTAAGGTTACACATTATCATGTTGTTGTCGCTACATCCTTTCATAAAGCGACCC
>BOPP01000359.1:121561-137179 GCA_017312745.1 Gryllus bimaculatus | reverse complement strand
ATGGAATAATGCGGATATTTACACAATTAGTTCCTTTTTTAAAAAAAATAGTTAAAAATCGGAATCAAGATTTTGAGTAATGCATCAAAAAAATTTTAAAATGGTATTCGAAGGAATACGGTAATATGTGAAAAAGATAGTTATTTACTACTATTACAGACCGTTTACTTCTATCTGTAATATTAGTATAGCATGTCTAATTTGATATCCGTGGAAAAATAGATTGAGATGCAAAGTGACGAACGCATAAACCGAGTGTGTGGCTTGCGTGTCCCGCAAGTACCGCTTCCTCCGTCGGGGCTGGCCGCACGACGCCGGGCCTGGCCGTGCCACCGCGCTGACAGAGGGCCCACAACGGGCGGGTGGGTGACGCAACGACGCAGAAGGGGAAGTGGGTGAGGTGTTTTCGTAAATTTCACTTAACGACGCTCCTATTAGTCCGATTTGCATGATTGTCACGGCGTTGGATTCAGAAAGCAAGTCGCCATTGCGCTGTAAGCCCACATTTTTACATTTGTTCTCGGAAGTTTCAGAACTAATTTTTAAATTCGAGTTTTTGTAAGATTTTTGGAAAAAAGTCATCGTAGCGTAAATTCTATTTTAAAAAGGCGTCAAATGCCGTTTACAAATCGAAAATCGGACCATTGGTTCAGACGTTATCAGTAAAGTAAATTCCCCTGTGATAGTGTTGCGATCTATTGAATTTTCCTACAAGTATTTTTCAGTGCATTTAGCCTTTACAGTGTCAGTTAGAATAACAGATTGAGAAGGATTTTCATGAAAAAATTGATTTTCCATTTTCAACACTTTTTAATACAACACATTATTCTTAATCTTGACAACAATGTAGGAATACGTAGAGGCGGTCCGTAAAACAAATTAGGAGTGGCGGCATGTGTGTCCGAACAATCCTATCTTCTGAATTGCAAATGTTGAGTATAACCGATTTGCAAGACACAAGATATAATTCCTTGCCGATGAAAATGTTTACGTTGATAATAAAAGACATGATGGTGCTCACGAAAACAGAGATGTTTAAAAATTATCTGCAACAAAGAAAACACTACATCAGATGAAAGGGTCGATGTTCGACGATTAGTTAATAGACGCGAACTCAAAGCTCCAAAAGCAGCCCGCTGCCCCCACCCCTCTCCCAGTTCTTCCTTTTTCAGCAGCGTGCATTGCCTGGAGCGGCCACGGACTAGGCTAGCGCAGCGAATTGAGAGAACGCGAAACTCTCAAACCCTTCTACCCCTGCGCAAAATGGTCTTCATTTTGCTGGGGATAAGCACATGTGAAACAAGTCGATTTAGTGTAAGACTAGTGATTAATATTTTTGAGGACGGGCGCCGTCTTCAACGCAATAGAAAGGAAAGCTTCCCCGGCCGGAGGTATAGTTTCGGAAGCCATAATTCCAAAATTGAAGCAATCGAAGTTCCCGCTGAATGTTTAAACGAAGCGGACGCGCAGAATGTTGCAGGCGCTGCGGGGGCTGGACCCTCGGCGCGTGCACTGCATCGGCCACAGCCTGGGCGCGCACGTCTGCTCCTTCGTGGCCAAGCAGCTCGGCGGCCTCGGACGCGTCACCGGTAAGCCCCCGCTCTCCCACGCAAGCGCTCTCGAGGCTCACTGTGAGGGGAAAAAACTGCCGTTTCTTACGGCGACTTGGTGCATAACACTTTTACAACTACGGCCGTTAATTTATAGGAATAACCCAAACCAATATAAATCCGATATCGCAATTAATGAAACATTTTTACGACCCTTCACTTTTTACCCCTGCCCAAAATAACCTTCATTCCGCTAAAACGAACATGCAGAAACTCCGAGTCCAACAAAACAAAGTTTTAAGAACAGCTGATTCTTGTTCAACAATGTTCCTTGGTACATAACGAAGATCCAACTCCACGACGATTCAGCCTAAAACTAATTGATTAGTACATAACACACCTGACTACTAACTTTTATTATAATCTTCCTCAATTCCAGCTCTAACACATTTCCGACTTTCTAAAAATCCCACTTACCAAACTAGAATCAAAAGTAAATATCCACTCCACATAGTTCTAAAAAACAGAAACAAAAACAAAACGAATTAGGTCCATGCTGATGACCTCAAGAGAGAATCCCCCCCCCCGTTTGTAATGCCATATAAGTTTTAAATTTAAGGTTAGTAAGTAAGCGTATAAATACATGTGAATAGTTAACCACAACTTAACTGTATGACAATATATCGTTACATTTCTCAAGAGCAATCAATTAAAGAAACATTAATGAATTTGTTAATCAGGTTTAGATGGGATGTTGGTCAACGAATTTGGTTTTTGGGTTCAAGAGGCAAATACGATGAAGGTATTATTTATTAATGGTGAAGATCTTTTTCCCCATAACTCACACCTGGCGAAATAAAATGTGTCCACGAGGAAGTAGAAAACAACATCAGCGTTCCTTCCACGATTCGAGATTCATTTTCGTGATTCAGTTTCGAGACACCGTTTTTTTGCGTTATTAACGTGTTTCACAAAAAATAAAGAAACAAAAAACGTGACGGTGGCGCTCCACGATGCCGGCGACCGACACCGGAATTAATATGTTAAAAGTTAACTATTTAATTAGGCGTTTCCTGCAGAATTGTCATTTTTATCTATTGCATATCTGTCTTTCTTGCAACTTTAAATGTTTTGGTGTGTTATCCCCTCAACTGAACTTCGAGAAATTCGAAAATATAGGCAAGAAGTGCCTTTCCTACTCACATACAAAAAGTTATGATGGTAGTTCGAGTTTAGACAGAAAATAAGCCTTCGGAGCCGGCTTCGGTCTTATGATTCAATGCGTTAATCTACTTTTCCGCAAGAAAATAAGTTTCACTTTAAAAGATTAATTAACAAGGTTTGGCGCAATCCAGCGCTCCGATTTGCTCCTGTCACACTACAGAGAAATGTTTTTGGTTTGGCCCTTAGATTTGGGTCCGAATAATGAAACGTGGTGGAATAACCGACCTTTTCTGATTATCGGAATTTTTTTTAAAAGCATTTCTAATTCTGTGACAAATGTTGATACTGGTGTACTTGTATTATAATATACGGCCATGCTCCAGTGCGTTGTTATCCATATCTGTTCGTAAAAGTTTCGAAAACTAAACGAAATTAGTACAATTTGTATCCGACGCTGATATGTGTTCATTCATGCGAATTATGTTTTACTAGTGCGCTTATAAGCTATCCTCTCTTTCGTACTTGTTTTAGATAGTGTGAAAGACGTTGAAGAGAATGGCGCACGTCTCATGTTCGTTAAAAATTCTCATTTTTCGAAATTTGCAAAAGTTCGTAAGTTTTTCGGAGTCTTCTTACAACTAAAATACTAAAGATAAATATTTTCCCTTAATGAAATCTGTTTCTTAAAGATAAATTTTGAAATAAGATTAGGCACCACTTCGAAAATTTGAGTACTTTTCGCGTAATTCTGCGCGAAAATATGTGCGAGAAAGTACGTGCTGTTTAGCGCACTGCCCTGCCTGCGGCTCGACAGCCCGCCACGGGCCTTGGCCGATCTACGGCGACAGCCTCTCGGCCATGGGAGAAGGGGTTCGTTCGGTCCTTGACCGCATATACTGGTCTTCATGACCTTAGGGAGGGCTTTCTCATCGCCACACAACAGCAGCTTCTGGGACATTTGTAAGGGAAGCGCACGATTATGATATCGCCCCAGCCGGGAATCGAAGTCGGGGTTGCGCCGTGGAAAGCGAGCACGCTAACCAACGAGCCAGCGAGGGCTTCTTTAGCACAACTAAGACTCAAATTGCAGTAGGTTTACTGAATTCAGAAGGGGGTTAGATGAATCTCTCCCCACTTGGTCTCTTCCATGTCGTGAAACGTGTGCGCGCGTGCGGCAGGGCTGGACCCGGCGCAGCCATGCTTCCAGCCAGACGACAGCAACATGCGGCTGACGCGGCAGGACGCGCGCTTCGTCGACGTCATCCACACCAACGGCCGCCCGCTGCTTCGCCTGGGGCTAGGGCTGCCCGAGCCACTGGGTAAGTAGAGCGTCCAGACAATGAACGCTAGCTGCTGCATTCAGAGCACGGTTTAATATCAGGCAAACAGCCTATTCGGACGCGATGCCATTACCACATGTTCTTTTGAAGTTGCATCAAAAACGAAGCTAAAGAAATTGCTCAAAAATAACAAGTACATAAAATAAATATGTGTATTTTTAATAAACGATTGAACGTTATTAATCGTCTGCATGTAATATAAAAATACTAAGGACCTTTATTCGTACCTTCATCAATTGATGTCAAGAGTCACCTAAGCCGGTTTAAAACTCATCAGAGTTGGTATTAATCAGTATGTAGACAATTATTTAACCATCAAACTTCCGAAAAAAAGGAATTAATTCGAAAAAAATAATGCAATAAGCTTTAGAGGCTTTTTCCCCCTTCTCAAAATCTAGGGATCTGATCGCTCTCCCTACTAACACTTTCAGAATAAAATTAATACGAGCACCGACTAATACGTAATACTGAATAGTAAGTAATTCAAGATGGCCGGAGGTAAGGATCCAGGCTAGAGAGACGGCGCGTCCCCGTGCCCCGGAGTAGTGATCAATGCCCCATCTTCCCCGGAAGCACTTTGCTCTGCGTTTTCAAAGGCGAAAAACCAGTAATGCGCTTCCGAATAAAGCGGAAACTGAATTCGTGTATTTTACATAAAATTCAGGAACGCAATATGATTCCAATGAATTCAAACGTTCGAAAAACACCACCCGGAAATCAGACACACCATTTTCTTGCAAAAAGAGTGACAATGCATTGGCGTGGCTCCAAAATTGCCATTCGTTGAGGTTACATAAAATTTTGTTTCCCAGGGGAAACCGATTTACAAAGATATGCTACATTATGCACAGTATGCTGGTCATGTCAGTTTCACTTACTGACCGTGAGCGTTTATTTCCTTTCAAAAACTACCTGCATTATTTCTGACAAGTTTCATGATTGTCATTACTGCTTCTTTAGTAAAATAATTAGATTTTGTTTCATTTCATAGTTCAACCTGAGAAAATATAGCGAAATCAATCTTAAACGATCAGCATAGGTTCATGGAATTAGTGCGACAGAATGTCACAGACTTTCTCGTACAAATTAGATCCATAATCTCGCGAGTCTGGGCTAGCTTTTTGGTGCTGTCACAACTTCTATCCAACTGCTATTGCTCGACGTCTAAAACATTTAAAGGGGCTTCCCGTGTATCTGAAGTTCCTCTACGGATATTCCCAGTGAAAAGCACCTTTGCTCTCCCCGAATAGACCTATTTCGATCTTGAACCTTAACAAATTTGCCCGTAGTATTTCTTGGCCCCGTCTCGGTGCTTGTAACATTGTTCTGGGTGTAGGGATCTATAGCTTGAACTCTTAGGGAAAAACCCTGGACTGCGCATGCGCGAAAAGCGGAGGGCAAGGTTCTCGTTTGTGGAGGCTCAACTTCGCCGCCTTGAGGAGCCACCGCCTGGGCGGGCGGGGCGAAAGCCTGGCCTTATCGAACCTCCCGAACCGTAGAGTGTTGAAGCGTAATAACCAAGTTGCAACAGGGAATCGGTTACCGTTGCAGGCGGCCCTTGAGTTCAACTGAGCTCCCCTTCGGGAGCAGTGGCGGATGGCTTAGCCACGCCTTCGGAAGAAAGCGACGCCATGATGTTTTCTTTTCTAAGTGAGCCTCAGTTGAACGCACAACAAAATAGGTTTTATATGCAAATTTTCGTGGAGCAATTGGGAACAGTTTTTGGAGAAAATATCGTTCGAGCTTTTCGGAAAATGACCAACTTTGGCTACTTTTCACAGAAAACTTTTGAATTATTGAGAAATTTCATTGTCATCATTCATTAAAAATATAGAAATTGTTAAAACAGAAATGTAAGTATTAACTACACTGCGTGAAAGATGTTTGAAAAAATATATTTGTTTCATTTTTCAAAATTTAAAAAGTTATTTCTAAACGGCACTGATGTCAATGTATCCAAACAAAATTTTTAAATAAAAAATTAGCCATTTTCAGAAAAAAATGTTTTTAAAATTTATTATATTTCACACAAAATCGTACGAAAAATCACTAATATTCTCAACAAACTGTTCGTAAAATGAATTAAAGAAATAGTTTAATTTAAAGAAAAATCAATGTTTAATAATGGAGTCGTCCGAGAGTGTCAAAAAATTAACTTTTACAATTTTCGAAAATTCAGATTTAACAGTGAAAATAACCCCAATGTTTTATTTATAAGTGTATTTCACGGTATTCTTGCTGTATAGAGTATAACGTTATATAGACAGTATAAAGATATTACGGAAGCAATATTACAGTGGGCTGCTAAGAACTTATAATAAGAAGAGCACGGTCAGTAATGTTACGAAATAGACATTTAATTTCATGTTGCAAAGACATCTCTAAGTTATTTATCCTTAAGTAACTAGTTTGTAATATTATGCTGTGTTACATGAGCAAACATTTCTTAAAAGTAAATATGACGTTAGGAACCACTTTGGAAATTTTGTAGCAAGAGCGTAGCACTCGTTTTTAATAATAAATTGAAAATTTATTGACAAGTGATTTTTTTTCAGTTAAATAGACTTTGGGGCCTTGAGATGCCGAGGTGTGAAATGTTATGTTGTGTTACATGAGCCTTACAAGTAAATATGACGTTAGGAACCACTTTGGAAATTCTGTAGATGTGTTCAATATTTTGCAGACAACTACTATTAAAAGCGACCCTTTTAGTAGTGGCTGTATAGTGCATATAAGTAGCGAGCTAAAATTGAATTTTTTAAAATTGAAAAATTGAAAATTAAATTTTTGAATTTTTTAAAATTGAAAAATTGAAAATTAAATTTTTGATGATAAAAGTGAGAATGCGCAAGGGTTCCGATAAAACTGTGAATGCACCCCCCCCCCAAAAAAAATTCGGCTGCTGACCGGATCAGCTACTACCAATCTTAATGTATCATTTAAGTAATTTGTACACTCGAATAAAAATAAAATGATTACATACAGTAAGGCTGTATAAAAATAGTATATGACAAGTAGCAACTGATTTTATTTTACCCGCACGATTGCGCCACACGGCCAAAGTTTGATTTTGCATTATATCAGACCGTAAATCCCCCAAAATTCCTACAATAGTTTCCCAAAAAGCAAAATTGGGCTGGCATTCTAGCTGGAACCGGAACCAGTGCGCCCTCTGGAAATAACATCTTTTCCACATTTTCATACAATTTATAGTATTACTATTATGAAACTATCTAAAGGTACTTGCTTGAGAAGTTGGCACTCTAAACCAACTTAATATGAGATATTTACATCTGGTTTCCATTTCTCTGAGCAAATGAAATTAGAGAACTACCGCTTTTCATGGCCATCATTTTATTAAATAGTTTAAATTTGTTTCCTATTAGGAGACATTTATTTTGTATTAAAAAAGTTACGAGAGAGAGGAGGGTCAACTTATTGTCAACTAATGATTTGTTTGCCCAAAGGACACGCGGACTTCTACCCTAATGGAGGAGGTCTGCAGCCTGGGTGTGCTGATGTAGGGAATGTTTTCATTCCTTCAAGTAAGTTGTACAACATTCATTCTCATTTGAATTATACCTATATTTTTAAATGATATATCAGTACAAAAGCAGGGATATAATTCTTCATTCCATTGTATTTAAAAGTAGTACTTTCAGGTGACAAAGATTGCTTACGTTCTCATACTCTTCTCAGATAAAATTGAATTCAGGAAACGTATGGAACGTGGCACGGAGATGTTTAAGGCTTTTTTGGATACAATGTTAAATTTTAATACAGGTTTCCACAAAATTTCAAAAGAATCCTTCTTGTTCATTCATTCCCGTGTCTGTACAGTTTTGAAAGTACGTAGCTTCAAATTCATCAGATATTTCTTGTCCTTGAGAGTGAGAACTGTTAAGGAAAAAAAGAAAGGTCATTGATACATAGTTGACTACTCTATTAAGTTCCCAGTACCGATCCTTTCAAAAGATTGTGCCACTTAAACACCCTTCCGTTGTAAGAGGTAGTGAGAAACGTATCGATTCCACAAACACCAAAACTTTTGTTCGGAACTGGGGGTTAGTGCTACCGAAAGCGTTGGGTGATCACTAAGTGTTGAAAACTTTCTCCGCCAGAATGCAAATGACTTGGCACTTGTGGGGCTGAATTATGGGCTGCATTGATACAGGATGAGTCATTTTAGTTGGAAAATATCAACCCCGTCTTCTCACGAACTAATGTTTCTACTGTCAATTTGCTGAGTAACTCTTCGTTTCTGAATAGCAGGTTCTTGACAATTTATCTTCTTCTATAAAGTACAGATTGTGTTTATAGAGAGTTGAAGTTCTGACGACAGTTCCACGTATTGCCCGGGAACATGTAAATTTTTTTCAAACGCAAAGAAAAACGCAAACTTATGAATTAACTGAATTGGGGCGCAAAATACAACTCTTGTGTTTTTTCCCATTTTTGCTTTTATGGATTGTACATAATTGAGTTTACACCCGTTCATATGTATTGTTGACGTACTACCAACGTACAACTATGCTTAACCTAGTTCTATTATTGCTACTACAATTGGAGTAAATTTCTCATTAGAGTACCTACTATTCACAATAGCTTGAGAAAAGTTTTAGGAAGGAATCGAACGGGTATCTGTTAATTCTGGTTTGTGTTGTACGTTAAGGGTAAATTATATTGTTTAAGTTGATCTATTGAATTTATGTTAGGGTGTAAGTTTGTGGATAAGCGACAACAACTTCTGCATTGCACGCGGCCCTGCGACGACGCTAGGCGCGTCAGAAACGAATCCTGCCAGCCGACCGCCAGAATTGCTTCTCACGAACCACTACAGTCTACGACAAAGCGTCGAGTCTTGGAAAAGAACATACCGATACGGTAATATACAGTCTGCGACGAATCAAAATATTACAAAACCACTTTGTACGGGAATCTATGTTTCTGAGCCGAAAACAGCAAATAAGGTCTATTGCAAATATTGTTTCTTTTTCATCTCAAATGGCTCATCCTGCATTATGAAGGGAGGGATAACTCGTCGACCGTTGCCTCGTTGAAGGCATTGGGTGGTTGAGTGGTGTTGCGTGCGGGCAGGCGTGCAGCGGACGCTGTGCAGCCACGGGCGCGCGCACATGCTGTTCGTCGAGGCCGCGCGCGCCGCCAACTGCTCCTTCTGGGGCCGCGCCTGGGACCGCCGCCCGCACAGGTGAGTGCCCTTAAGAAGCTCTTAAGCCAATGTTTGGCGGAAGTCAGTTACCTACTGAAACCACGAGTCAAGAATCTATAGTGTATTTTACTGAATTCAAATGTTGCTCCTTAACGAAAAGTGTTAGGAAATATAGCTAAATACCACTCATCAATAACGGCTCAACCCAACCTTGGTTTCTCCAAACTAAGATTTTGGACTTAAGAACTTCTCCCCGTGGCCGCAGAAATGAAGAATGCGTCGGAACAACGGGGCAAGTGCGCTCAGCAACTTGTGCTAATCAGCAAATGGAAAAAATGCTGCTCTTGCGAAACCACCTGTTCGCGTTATTCGTGGCTCGACTCGACTTTGCACTTCCAGAAAGTTGCTGTTGAGAATTTTTTCATATACTTCTGAATAAAGAAACTAAACATATTTGTTGTTAAAAATACCAATATTTAATTACAAATAATTACAAGTTTCATAAACAAGGATAAACGTCGCGAATAGAATAAGAGCGGCGAGACTAAGCGGCTGGTGCTTAAAAGTGGCCCGGGGTTCCATTAGAAACAAAACAGGACTCTTCTCACTGACCCTAGTTGTCTAGCCACATTTCCACAAACATACCCGATATAGGTGGTCTAAATATTGATGTTTAACTGAAAATCCTATTTTTACTCAAGTTGGCGCTTCTTACGTTGATTGGCAGCGTTCTTGAAATGATGAATGCTTCTTATTGATTAGTTTTACTTGTTCACTTTACATTTGTGTAAAGTGACATTAATGAAAAGTTTCATTCATATTACTTTTTCACTTCACGTTTGTCAGAGCAGAAGGGAGCGCTGCTGACTTTATATACGAAACTTGATCCTAGATCTCCGCATGACATGTGTTTGAATGCTATTAGGTAGCAGTGGCGTAACTTTCGGGGACAAAAGAGGGCCAACTTTTAGGTTAAAGGTTTTGCGATTGTAAGAAATAATTACTTGATACTTCATCTGATATTTTGCGATAGACGATACAATTAATGATTACAAACAGCATCTTCAAGAACGATTTTTCCCGCTTCGTTAGTTTATGTAATCCTGTTTCTAAATCAATAAAGGGAAGCAATTCAATTTGGTTTTATAACAGTGTTACTTTCATAAAATAAAATAATAAACGCATATTTTTCACTATTGGTTTTTAATTAGAGTGATGAATTTGATAAAAGATATTTTCATTATTTAAGGTTACACATTACATGTGTTGTCGCTACATCCTTTCATAAAAGCGACCCGGATAAACATTTTTCGGGCGGGCCCCCACTCATTCCGTTATGCTGTTAAGTAGTAGTGGTTGAAACTAGGAAAACAAGTGGTGTAAACTATGGAAAAAAGTAACTTTGTAAAACTTCTGTTTTTCAATGGCAATTAATGATTACTTCCCGTCAATGGCAATTAATGATTATTACCCACTCATGAAATTAACACCAACAACTTTTAATAATACATCTGGAATGCCCCAACCAGGGCGATAAACTCAAAACAATTAGCGCGTTTTGTACCCCCTTTTTCTTACCGCTTCTCTCTACTGGCCAATCACAAGTCGCGATACATCAGTTACAGAACGCTATATTCAGAGATATCACATGTTTCAGTAATGTAAATCATTTATGGCAAATTCTGAAACTTTTTTGACGGTAATTCCATTCGTGGAATAGTCTTATTAATATTGAAACTTTCTAGGTTTACCCTTGTCTCCTCAGTACTCGGAAATTTTGTGGAAATTTCCAACGGACTTATAGTGACACATATGAAAATATTCTACAATGTTACCTATTTATCGCCACGTACTCTGACATGCGCATGCAAAACAATAAAACAAAAGCAGTACTACGCCGTGATTGCTTTCTACTCTGCATTTACGCATGTGAGACGGTTCGTGCTTAGCTCCAATATAAATAATACCACGCCAATACACATAATACATTCGCCCCACGTTGGGCAAACTACTGACGCGGTTTGTGAAATTCCTGTACTCATCATAATACAAGCAATATATTTATTTCTACTTATTTTTCATATTTATAAATACGAATAAACCAACACACACCGGATAGATTACCGACCAAAAAATTTGTTTTGAGGCGTAATGATGCGAGCTCTTCCTATGCAGGAAACGGGAATAAATCGTCTGTTGCTGGGTTATGGTCCGTTATGTGCCCTGTCCCGATTTCAAAAAACACAGAAAATCTTCTCTAACAATTATTGCGACCGCTAAGTGCTGGTCCAATTTCATTTATTCATCGCAATATGACGTGGCGTCGTTGCCGCCTCTCCTAGCTATTACAAACATAGCACAAACAACACACACACACACACACACACACACACACACACACATATATATATATATATATATATATATATATATATATACCCTCAAACAAAATAAAAATATTTACAAGATAAATACGCTTAATATTAAAAAAGTACTCATTCATACTAATACGCGTACGTTCTCTTACAATGGCCATGACATTTTGAACTTTGAAATTGCTTGTCCTATTAAGGCAAACACTTGAAGACAGACATTAAGACAGACTTGAATGTTGAATTAAAATAAAAAGTCAAAAAGTGAGCACTTCCCTTTTCGATGCCTTCTTCAAATGCCCGCCGCATGTCCATTAGCCATTACCAGTTCCATTTCATCTCCATATTATAACCACTTTTGAGTTCGTTCCATATTTAATATTCCACTACGAAACGTTAGATAGACATTCATCAATTCTCGTACCACAATTTGTAACTCAACATGGCGTCTTCGCTGCCATCTGCTCTCGACCGATTTCAAGCCCACTCTGAGTCAAATTCCTCTCTTCACTCCAAGTGCCGGAAAACAACTGCCGTCCTTCACCTTCGTTTGTTACTTGTATATTTTCCCCCACAAAATTGCATTTTCTCTCTAGTTTTCTCGTTATTTCTTATTATACATTATATGTAAATTAATTACGTACATTTATCGTAATTTCTTTATATTTTCTAATGTTATTTTCAATCAGTTTATTAAAATTTTCACACTTACTTACAAAGGGTTTTTATATAATGTTCACTTGTCACGGGCTAAGTTATACTTTTCTCGAATTTACGCTGCAAAACTTGATATACCTTTGTTTCTGGTCGTTCCAAAATATGGCTTATTTATTTATTTATTTAAGCCGATTTGATTAGATATCGCTAGTTCGTCAAGTCCCGCATAATAAATAAATTATCCTACGCTTACGGGCAGTCATTTGTTTATGACAATGTCGTGTTCACTGGAGACTGTATTTAAAACTTGTTACTTTTTCGACGAGTCCCTCTGGACCGTCACACATGCATACGGGGATTTCAAAGATAGTAATCTGATATCAACGACTACACTCCCTTATTCTGCCTTCGTCAGACTTAAAGTAACCAAATTGTTTATTATTTTTATTTATATGTATTTGACGTTTATATACATACACATATTATTTATACGTATCTCCATGTCTTTTGCAGAATTAAGCTTCAGTAGGAAACGCCCATCCTCTAGGTATCAAAGGAGATGATATTCGTTAATTCAGCGATGTTCATAATATTTGCTACAAATTCGTTTCAAGTTGGATATTTCAGATAAAAAATTATGATAAAAGTTATCTTGATATATTTTACAAAAAGCAATGAGTTCGATTTTATTCTGCACTTCTTCGTATGAGTTGGATGGTGAGATGTAGTTGAGCGGTATTGTTTGATGACGAAAAGATCTATTTAAAATTCTATTGTGCTTCAAATCCGGGAGATAGTATTCACTTTAGATTGTAAACATTAGCTGTAATAAACAATACTGAACATGCATACAAAGGTGTGCCTCTTCCATGCTCACAAATGAGTAAGGATTTTATCATACACCATATAAAGGAACTATAATTCAATCAAAGGTGTGTATAGTTACTCAAATTCAATTTTTCACAGTTTGCCACAGTTGAAGCATCAGTTGGCAAAGCGAGTAACAACTGAAATGAGCAAACAAAAGGTGCAACAAAGAGTGAATTTTGGCGGCTTATCTCGAAAAATGATAGCCATTATCTTCCCGGCTTCATGGGTTTAAATTTGATCCACACCAATCTAAATTTTTTCTTGCCCTCTGGGATATAGCGGTGAATTCACATTTCATCAAAAGAGAATGACGCGCTCTGAGTCAGAATTTTAATTATGAACTCGCATCATCAATTCAAAAGCGTTCACTAAAGCATCTTTTTCTAGTCTTAAATTTGTACAAAATTTAACTTACATTGTGCCTGGTCTTTAGTCATTAGTTTCACACCATTTATTTTCGGTAGTAAGTTTAATCTTATTCCGTTGACTAAGTCTTATTAGTCCCACGAATTTTCAGCAACTATTCTGGCTGGATTTTTCAATGTACACGTAGGCTTCCGCGGCTCGAGTCCATTACTTCTAGGCTGTCCGGGTGACGCCGCGTCGTTGGCAGATAGGCCGACGTTTCGCCTGTCATGTCGCAGGCTTCTTCAGGGTACTGACATAGTACGAGGCGGAGCTTTACTTGTGATTCCGGCCAAAAATTGTCGTTAATAAGGTCACTTAATGAAGGTTATGAGGTTACTGAAAGCGTAAATCAAATTTAATTGTCCTAATAGTTTCCAAGTGAAGTATTTTCTTTTTAAAATTTTTAATTACTGTAAATGACGAAATTCAACTTAAACAAGGTATTTAGGATCCCTTACCTCCTCTTGGCTAATTTCAAAACAGACCTTTCACTTATTCATTTGGTTGACAAACTCACAATCCGTCCTCCTCGAATCGGTTAAGCAAACTAATTTGAAAGATTCAATTCACATTCTATAGTAACTTTACTGCAAGGTCATCCGACGAAGGAGATACCTAATGACCTTCAGATCGGATTTTCCCACACATCGTTCTCAATGAGTCCTTAACATTTCAACTCAAGACAAGCAAACTATAGGAACGATGTAGTAGGCTTCCGCGGTCAGTCATGATCTGGGCTGTCCGGATGACGTAGCGTCGAAGGCTGAGGTACCGACGTTTCGACCGACATAACGCAGTATTCTTCAGGGCTGTAGTGTCACACATTCACAGAGGACCTCATCTGAATTGCGGTCAATGAATATCTTTTTGAACTACGATCTAGAAGTTGCGATCTAGAAAGGAAGAAGTCTCAAACCAAATACTGGCGGCGTAAAATGTAATTGGAATATTTGATTTTTAAAGTGTGGTTTAATATACAAAGGGTAGTTAATACGTAGTTAATCTTCATTGATTAAATCGATTTTGAACTTGAATTGTATACATTGCAATAGCGAAGTATTGACGGGCCCACTAGTAAACAAATAAATACACCCTTCTCAGGCGTGGAAGCACCAATGGCTCGCCAGCTTTCATGAGAGACGTAAGAACTTCGTTTCTTTACTGATGCAAGTAATGTGAACTGACAATGCAATGTCTTCATGTGACTATCACGAATTTTTCATGCGAGATTACTTTCTTTGACTTGTGTGCCTCGTGGATAACTGTGTGAAAGTGACGAGCGCACGTGTCCCTGCCCTGTGAGTGGGAGCGCCTGGCCATCTGCGGCGCGCGGTGTTGCAGCGTGGCGGCGGCCCTCGCGGCGCCTTGCGACCTGCAGCGCTGCTCGCAGATGGGGCTGCGCGCCGACCAATTCCCGGCGCAGGGCTCCTTCTACGTGCAGACCAACGAAGCCGCCCCCTACTGCAGTAAGTGCACAGGGGCAGCGCACTCACCCCGCAGCTTCCCGCGTTAAGGCTTCAGTCACTCGGAGCGTCGGCGGTATCCGCGCGGAAGATTTATTTAAAGAGCGAAATATCACTCTTTATCAATGAGTGAATGTAACATTTTATTGATTTTATTATGAAATAGTAATAAATGAAAAGTATTCAATTAAAATTTTTATTTTAAAATGCACTCATCGTTTAATTTTCTCGAAATGATAATAAGTAAAGAAAATGTGTTCCAGTGGATGCTTCGAGAGCATGTGCGAGGCAAAATAAATGTCTAGTCACAATCAACAGTACATACGACGCCATTAAATTTAAATATTTTATTTTAATTTTGTAGCTTACGTACCCTTCAAATGTTTAAGTGCATTGCAGATTCCTATGTATAACACCATACTCACTATTCTCTCGTCAATGCGTCGCGAACCATCGTTGAGTAGAAAAATAATAGCACTAAGCGCTGCTTTCTAAAACTGTTGGATCCCAATTTATTTATTTATTTATTTATTTCAAGTTGTATGTTCCAAGGAAGACGCCGCGTGTCATCAAATATTTGTTATTCACATGTATCGACGTAAAACAGCAACTTTATATATATAT
>BOPP01000359.1:50568-121539 GCA_017312745.1 Gryllus bimaculatus | reverse complement strand
ATATATATATATATATATAATAGACAAATGGATTAGAATGGCTTTGTGAAAAATGTTAGTTTTGAATATACACACATCTGTACCAAAGAAACGGTATTTAAAATTAAAACATTGAATTTTAGACAACGGCGAAATTACAAATATTGCGACAAAGTCTGTGCTTTTGCGGTCACATTCGTCTTTTCTTTGTTTCTCTTCAGCCAACGGCGCCCGTCCCGCCGGGTCCGTCAGGAGCCCCCGTGCCGTTAAGAATCTAAGGCAGCCCGTGAATCCCTTTAGAATAGCCATCCTTTCCATTTTCGTGTTCAGCTAATTTTCCATTGGATTCTCAGCTGTTTCTAAAATGAAGTCCAAAAAGGCGAGAAACAGGGGGCTTATGGGTTTCTTGTTCTGTAAATCCATTTTAAATATTCGTTTAGTGAAGACATGTACCTTACAATTATTTAAAGCAAATTATTATTAATTTACCATTAGGGTAAATTTTAGGATTTATAGGATGTACATATTCGGTTGAGAAATGATTGAAACAGATATGTGCATTAAGATAATGACGTTAAGAAGTGAGGAGGAAAAGAGGTAAAACCGAAGAAACTGGTCCCTAGTAATGGCATTTGGAAACGTGTGTTGCAGGGAGCCAGCCTGACGTGGACGAGCAGATGGGGCGTTTACTCGCCGCATCCAACGTGGCCCTGTCGCCGTGACCCGTGAAGACCCGCTTCGAATGCCTTCTAGCGCCCTGATGCTTCGGAGCCTTCGCCAGACTTCAGGGTCGACGAGCTGAGGCGGTGGACCAACCAAAAGATTCGGCACAGCCGAGCTTGGGAAACAGTCTCGATTTCGCGTGCTGGGTTTCACTGTTTCTGTGAACGATGGGTTCCTTTCTACTTACAACGTCAGGTCTAGAGAAACACCGCGTTTCGTCGCTTTTCCGCAATACTGTTGTAACACAAAAATCTGTTTTGTACAGTAGAGCCTGATTTAATTTCTCCGCAACTTCGTTTTCTTCCCATAAATCGATTTTCAAGTTATATAAAAATAACTATGTTTTTTGAATTTTTAAGTTATGGATTTTATAAAACTCTCATTTTTTGGGCAACATTATTCCATAAAATAAATGGCGATTTCTCTTCATGAAATAGCAATGCTTTTGCTACAAAGTGAAAATATTGATATAACGTTAGAGATACATACTTATTCCACAAAAAATATTTTAACTGATTTACTTTAAAATCCCATTTTTCGATGTTTTGATTTACAACAGCATTTCGAAAAAGCGACGATATGTTCGGGATTCGGGCCTGTTTTGCTCGTTCCACTTTACCCGACCGAGCAAACACGAACGTCTGGAGCGTAAAACTGTGAGCCGTCGAACTCTGATTTTCGTAGGATTGTGTTGTGGTTGCCCATATTCTGAATCACTGTGTACATAACCGTGTTCTGAGCCGCGTCCTCTACAACAGTCCCGCCAGCGTGCGCTGTGGATAGCGCGAGCGCTCTATTGGGCTTACAGCACATACCGAGTGCATCCCGCAGTCAACTTTTTCTAAGCCAACTCCTACCTCCCGCAAGAGGCATAGCCCGACTGCATCCAGCTCCGTTTTCCTCCTCGGTGAAAGGCTCCATGGCCATGGTTACCGTCGTCTGCTTACTATTACATTAATCGATTATAATTCATGCCCTGTTGTTTTTAAGAAACATTTGCACGTAACAGGAGGAGAACCTTAAAATATGCAGAATTAAAATAATTATATTTTAGTTACATAACAGTGACACTTCCAAATATTTTGTCATTTTCACCTATGCCCAATTCAAGGTTTCCTTTCAACAGGAGCGGGAACATTTATTTGTGTTACTCATGAAAGGAAAGTTAATTCCACCGTCTATTGCTTCCACGTCCAGAAACAGCTGCCGCGATGCGCACGGTCTGTGCCTTTTCAGGGAATTAAAAGTTAAATGGGATCAACTGGGAAGAGGGGGAGCGGGAAATCTGAACGCCGGATGCAATAGGGCTATTCGTTCTGAGGTAGCCAAAAGTGAAAGGGCATTAATTGCGAAGCGGAGGGGGGGGGGAGGAGACCTGACCGCGGGATGCAGTCGGGTGATTCCTGGAGCGAGGAAGCGGCCGCTGAGCGGAAAGCACAAAATGCGGATCGCGACGGAAGGTCAAAACATGGCGTGTGTCGCCTTCGAAACGTGTTTCAACATAACACGCGCGAAATCAAACATAAAAACCTGTCACGTGTCCCCAGCATACACACGGTCTGGGTAAGATCTGAATCTACCTCCCAAATTATTCTGATCAATAGACCCGTAATATTTTGGGCTTGATATTGTATACACATCAGGGTGCCTAATTGAGTTATCAGGTTGCCTATGAACTATATGAAAAGCCTAAATTTTGTGATTTCACTTTTCCTGTCTATATACTGTTGTATAGGGAGGAAAAGTATTGGAATCACCTCCACAAAAGGATATACTATTTTAGGTCGTAAGATCCGTACGTATAGTTTTTGAGCTGAGACTTCCCACACACGTAAATGTGTTTTAAGACCTATTCACGATGTTCCAAAGTTACTAAGCATTGGTTCAGGTAGCGAAGAGATACACGCAGTTTTGTACCCGAAAATTGGGATGTCTGTCGGGATGAATAGACCTCTTGTCAGATTAGAAGGTTTGTGCTCAACATTTGTAAACACGTCAGTAAGACTTAGTCGTGCCGTTCTAGAGACCATTTAGATATTTTAATTTTGAGGGTACTTTTGATAGTACACTATGGCATATTCAAAATGTTCTGAAAACAAATTGCAATTTCCCTTTAATGTTTTTGAGTAAATAGAGTAAAGTGCATTTTGAAATATAGTATAATTCCGAATATCAAAAGTACCTGAAATTTTGGAAATTGCAATAGTTAAAACGTTTTTCGCACGTGCCTCCAATATCAAAACAAGGTTTTTATTTCAATGCAATTTATCCCCCAGTTTTTAAATGATGTCATCTACAACTGTTTCAAAATAAGTGTAGTTGACGACGAAAATCGTGACTATTTCCTCAAAGAACATTAAAAAAAAGAATTTTACAAAAATGGTTCCAATATTTTGTTTTAAGGGTAGTACACTATACACTGAATTATAGGATACAAGTGCCATTCCGTTACCAGCAGTACGTTTAGATTTCATTACAATTTTCAAGTTATGCATATTATACATTCCGTAACACTAAGAGAAAGGAACATTTCAATATGCCACGCATTCCCACTAGCTTTAATTTTTAGTGATAATTTACTAGTTGCTCCTTACAACTAAAAAGTCACGAAGACCTCTAATCCAGCAAAACCAATCATCAAAAGTATTCAGTAATGCCACAATATTAAATAATATGACAGTTATGCACAAATCATTTCATGTGATAATCAGTATATGTTAATCTAATTACTATTTTGATATACTACGTGTATGATACATATTTTACGATTAATAGTATTTATTATTTTACAAATTTATATTTCACATTAACAAATGTGTTTGCAACAGTGTTCTGCAAATTTATATCTAATTAAGGCACGGATGAAGTAGGCATTGGGAGGCTCGTTATCAAAGTTGAGAACTTTGATTATAGTTATACGCTGTTATCACCAAAAACGAATCAATATTTTATTTTATTCTTTTACTATAAAACAAACGTCTATAACATATTTACTGTGATACTATTACTTTACAATTACAGCATATAATTAACCTAAAACATTAGACGCAACATGATGCAATGAACTTCACATTTCATCTAATAAAATGTATAATAAAAATGAATTTCAATGTCTTTTAAAATAATTTTGTACGTTGTTTTTACTACTATATTTAAAATTCATCAAATATATTTATTATTGTACTCAATATTTTCGAAAGCAAATAAATGATGAATCAAAAATTAACTTCTACGATTAATTATTATGGTGGTGTCCAAGGCATACATGCAACGGAATTTTCAAATTTACGAAAACATAACCTACATCTTATTATCAGTATCACATTAATTTGATGTTAATGTTTTTAATACTTTATATTACTTTAAAATTAGAATACTTCAAACTACCCTTGATTAATATTTTTTCATGCAACATAATTTTACATAATATCATCGTTCGTTTTTTAAAACATTTCAATTTATTTTGTTCTTTATTATTTCACGTTTCTCGTTCTCGCATTACCTCATCTCTTCGACGTTATTTCCAAGCTCATCAACATATTTTAGTAACGACATGACTCTTGCAAATAAATCCCGACACACAGATTGTTCTTTTATATTCAGTTATAAACTTCATGATGCAACGGCAATTTAATGCTTTTCTGATAATAGTATCTGAAGTAGTATCCCTTTACAGTATTCGAGTAAAACTCTTGAGTGTTCGATTCCGTCACTCGCGGCTGTACCACTTCTCGAGCGCCAATCGAGACGTATGAGGTGGCGTTCGACGCGTCTCGGTCGCCTGGTGGGGAACTGATCATTTGTTTGCGGACCCGGCCAGCTAGAAGGTTCAAATAAAGTTCCAAAAACGTGTTTTTTTTGTTTTTTTGCGATTTTTAGCGATAATGCCAGGAATTAAACCAACGCCTCCTAAATCGATTTATGTAAATGGCGTTGATTAAACGCCAGTATCCACAAGCATTTTTAACTCAATACGCCATAATTTGTTTACGATGTTGGCGACGCTGATGTTGGCAACGCTGATGTTGACATCTTTAAGTGAACAATTGAATTACGAAGTAAATCAGGCTACAGTTCGATATCAATTCAGATTCGAATTATCGTATTTACAAAACAAAAAAGAAAAAAACGAAAACCTACGAACAGTATTGCCTCGGAACTTAAGAAACTTAAAGAATTTCAAGTGAATATGAAGAAAAAAACTGAGTAATGCAAAAGAATGAATAACCTTTCTTATGTTTGACTCCGCTCTTACGACTACGTCGTACTAGTCACGTTCGATCGACTACGTTCTTTGTGTAAGTGTGCAAATACCAATTTTCAAATTATTGTGACCCACAACTTATTTTTATTAAACTAAACTAGCATTTTATTCGCATAAACATACAAAACAGTCGTCTATAAATGTTAGATTTGCATGCAAAACGATTAATAGAGCAATTACAGAAATAGAAGTGAAGACAAATTAAACTGAGTTTGTGAAGATTTAATCTCGTCAAAAATTAGGGGAGAAAAATATGGAAGTGTAAAACATATCTGAGGAAGAATGAAATGTAGTTGTAAAAGATATTGCGACAGAATTTTCGGAACTTAATTGGGAATGATCTGCATTTTTGCATTTAATATTTGTGTTACTGCAATGTGCTATGTGAATTTTTGTGCATATTAGCAAAAAAGCGTAAAAATGTAGTTGTTCTAAAATATAACTATTCACATCATCAAAACCTGTATTTGTTACGGCGATAGTTATTTTGAAATTGCAAAAAGACCAGTTCATATCCCATATGGAAGTAACCCAAGGCCATTGGAAGTTGGGAACTTTTGAACGTGAGTAAAACATTATCAAACACTACGATTCATTGATAAGTCTAAAGCCAGGCACTGAAAGAACATAACTGAACAAAGCTAAGCATGAAAGACATTTTAAACACATTAAACTATTTTCAAAACAGTTTACAGCGTCGGTGACGCCACAATTTACTAGTAATAAATATTCAAATGGTACAGCACTTTCAATGGGCAAACAACACCTAAACAATAGCAGCGATTAAACCATATTCATAAAAAACTGTAGCCATAATCGTATTATATAATATTAATATATTTAAATTTTTTCTTACAACTGACTCAAAAACTATTTGAAGTTACAACCGGTTAAGAAGTTTATTTGTTTGTTTGAAATTATTATATTTTCTATAAAGTGATCTTAATTTTTTTTATATTTTTACAGTCGCTTTATATTTATTTTTTATTTAACATTAGTAACATTAATTATTTAACATTAATTTGCGAAAACAAAATTCCTACAGAAGGAAATCTCTAGAAGTAGGCAATTAAACAGACAAAAATGATCTCCCGTGATTGTTATTTAAACATCAGAAGCTAGAGTTAATTTATTACGCGAGATCCGAGACGTTTCGCAAAAAATCGAAGAAGATCAGGCACTGGACAAAACAGTGCACTCCGCTAAGTTTTTTTTGTTGCCTTTGTTTAACGAGCTAAATTTACCAGAAAAGCGTAGAGTGAACGATTGTGAAGTTGTGAAAATCTTTCTACTTCTAGAGATGAAATTTGTTAAGATTAAAAACTAAAACTAAACTAAAATTAAAAACTAACTTCTTCTAAAACAAGAACTGTGCAAAGGGGAAGAGTAACTTAATTTCTTTCCTGACATCAAGGTCAATTGCTACAAGAAGAATGATGATAACTGGACGATTATTTTAACAAGGTCATATTTACCGATATTGACACACACACACACACACACACAAAAGAACGAATACGTTCATTGTAATTTAATTCACACATTTCCACATTTATTTATAATTTGATTAGAAGTTTTCACAACCATCATGCCATACTACACATGTAGGGCGGTGCAAAACCTTCTCTTTCCCATGTACACAGAACACCTGAATAACCTACGAGCCTGACAGAGCACATCAACAGTCCGTTGGAGGGACATTAGCAGCAAAATGGACATGTCGCAGACATCAATCAAAATTTGCACATTGTGCCTCCTGGGGACGGGCGCCCACTAAGTTACCTAATAGATAATATCCTGCAATAAAAAGCGACGCAATAAGCACCGCTTAGGTGTAACGGTCATGTGATGTGCACACGAACCATGACCTCCATGGAATGCAACATCGAGAGGAGCTGCTCTCGTTGCTTTGCTTCATCACCGCCCAGCAACTTTTTCGTCACATGTAGTATAAGGTCAGTTAGTCTTTAAATCTGCTATATAAAGAAGCATCTCTGATTTATGTTGTTTTATCAAATGTATAGTTTTATTACAATCTTGATTAAATCACGTGAAACAAGAGGAAGGTAACAAGTATATGAGATTTCGAAAAAAAGCTACCCCTATCTTCCTTTCTCATCCCCTAAACACGAATTTAAGTGTGTTCTCTTTCAGGTTATCGATAATATTTATTCAAATGGTGAGGTGGGAGAAAGTGGACCAACATTTTCTGAAAATGCATAAAATTTCCTCTTAAATACCTTTTAATTTATTTATGCAGCGCAATAAGGATTCGAGTAAATCGTGAAACCGCATAAAAGGTCACAGTTGAAAATTATTAACCTTGTATACAATACATGATAGGATAAATTCATTCAATACAAAAAATAGGAAACTCTTCACAGTTATATTTATAATATTGCAATAATACGTATATGATTCACAAACATGGTCACTAACGGAAAGGGAGAAAAATATGACGAAAATATGCCAAAGGAATTCGGAAAGGACAATATTAGGTACGTATAAGTCTAGAAGACAAAGTAAGAAATACTGACATACGACAAAGAATATGTCAAAACGACGTAGACCAATTACAACATCTTCTAAAATGAAAATATACACGACATGTGATGAGGATGAACACAAGCAGATGGACGTACAAAGTTACAATATGGGGCCCCACACGAGTAGGTAAAGAAAAGGGGAAAGGGAAATAACTTTTTAAACCGAGAAGGAAAAACGAGTTTTCCAGGTTCCATTGTTCTGAACGTAACTCCATATTAGCATGTTAATTGAAAAGTATCTATCGAAATGTAGAAGATGAATAACTGCACCACTGGGAAAATAAAGGAAAAAATTGGAACCAGTTTCGAAAAGTTAGGTATTTTTTTTATAATTCCATTCATTGTACGCAGTTAAATGTGTAGAATTGTAAGAAAATTCTCAAAAATGGAAACTTAACAAAATTCGTTATGTTCACTATGATAGTACGGGGATAGCTCGTGGAAATGTTAGCGATTTTATAATAGGGAATTTGAGAGTTTAATAAAAATATATTCTCTCCAGATGACTATATGCGGAAAAGGGTTACATGAACAAACCATTAGTAAACGCACATCTGTATATCCACCCTTCTTCAGCTACTATTTATAATATTCATTCTATTTATTTACTATTGTTCCGCTGTTTTAATTTTTGAGGATCGAAAAAAAAATTATATTTGCATGTCAACGATCTCACCTACACAGTATCTTACGAATACAGACATTATCAGTGGACGTGGGATATGTTCTGAGAGCTATAAATACTTTAATTAACAAGAAATACGTTCCCAAACGATAAAAAGTTAATAGAGAATACCGCGTTGAGATTTTGAAAAGGAGGCAAGCTGTGATGAGAAAGAGACGTGAATTGTGGAAGGATCGAAAATTCAATTTTCGTTATGACAACGCATTTGTGACGCCTTGTGACCGAGCATTTGACGAAAAACGGAACAACGGTGATATCGCTGCCTTCCTGTCTCAGAAACTTTTCCTGTTTCTGAGATTGAAATTCACTTCCAAAGGCCGCCGATTTCAATCGTACGAGAATATCGAGAGAAATTTGACAGCGGACCTTAAGGCGACTCCGAAAGCAGCGTTTCAGAGGGCAACTGAAAGCTGGAAGAAACGCTGGCGGCGGTGTCGCTAGCCGAGGGATGTTCTTTGAAGGCGACAAAACACGATTGTCGAGAGACAAATCATAAGAAGTTTCGCATCTCTGGTCATTCCTTTCTTCCCTGTGATCAAGATTTCAGCCTAATTGAGAAACAACATCGATTTCATTCAAGAACATTTTTGTTCCCGATGATGAAATGAAGGTTTTCAAGTGTGCTAGGAAGAACCAAACCCTTTGTAAATATGAGAACTGAAGACTTCAAATCAACTGCTCAATTAGAAACACTTATCGTAAAGTCACTAAGTTCTATGGATGAAAATGCAGTGGATGTGCTTTTAACGAAACACTCCTTTCACCTTGTATAATAAGTATTCCAGAAATGAAAGGGTTTTATTTGATCACGTTAACAAAGGACCTTCCATTGATATATAAAAAAATGCCTTTTGAAAATGTACTTTAGTTTAGTTTGTCATTGCAAGCCCTACGAATAAAATTTAACTAAATCCAATAAAAATGTACGTCGAAAATAATATAAATCTTCAGGTAAAACGTGAACGCTCTGTAAGTCCATTTTATGTCATTGTGAGTTGGGGCTCTTTGGCGCGGAGTGCCTCAATTACGCAACAGTAATTCCGTTCGATTGCGGAGCCCCAAATAGCTCTTCTTGTGGAGGTAGACCGCACGTACTAGATACGCGCTTTTCCTTCCTGTGGGACTCCTCTTTCGGAGGCGGGAGAGGGAAGAACCGGAATTCGGTTTTCATCGCAACTTTGTGGGTTACCGCTACCGCCGTCGCTGTCGGTTGCCCGGCGTCTGGATTGGCAAGGCGTTCATTATTTGCAAACGTTTTCTTAACGATTGCGGTGTCTTGTTGGGAAACAGCAACGGAAGAGAGATTTTGCGTTCTTGGTAAAGTGGATATTCTCTGCTTTGCACTTTTTTCTCCTCATATGTACCAGCCTCATGTCTCTCAAAAGTAATTTATCTTTCCTTTACAAAGGGACATTCACAAAGAATAGTTAAAATAGGCATTAGGAAATAAACATATTTTTTACATGCAAATGCACGGACAATTCACAAAACTACCATTGAAAATGGCAGTGAACATACGCGTGAATAACGCCACTATTATTATTATTATTATTATTATTATTATTATTATTATTATTGATAATAATATTTATTGAGTCACCTATACAATTACAATCGTGTATGACGAGTCAAATATGATATACACACATCTTGGGAGCAGCGAGTTAAGTTACATTTATTTTTTATTGTCCAGAAGCAAAACAAGGGGCCATCTCAACATTTGCTCAAAGGACCAGGGAAACTGGACAAAAAACCTGATCAAGATGGGGTCATTGGCCTAGTGATTACACAATATTTGTTACAGATGTATTAAGATATTACATAGGAGATAATTATTTATAGCAGCAAATAGTTGAACATTTGACTTACTTTAATTTAATTTAAAATATTTTAACATTTCAAGATTTATACCATTTCATTTTTTGGAATATCATTTTCTTGATATAGTGATTTTACTGCTACTACTTATAATAATAATTATAATAGATAACATTACGTATAAAATAATAATAATAATAGTAATACTAACAGTACATGATAACAATTATGGTAACAGCTACATATGGTGTAACAGGGTTAGTATATTCCTTGATAAAATCTTGAAATGGGGAGGAGGCAGGTTATGGGCAGATTTTTTCCTAATTCTACACCTAGTCCTACTGCAGCACCTGAAATCACGATATTCGATATCGATTCATCATTCGTCACATACATTCTTTATACAATTGAACGTCAATAAATAAAATGAGCGCGACATCTTTTCATGATAATTATTTCGTGTTTCATGGACCCCCACAAATGGTTATCGACTCTTTAATAAGCAATTAAGATGATGAATGGGAATTAATGTTTCTACAAAGTGTATTAGTTTTTAGCAAAAACGCTAGATGTTGTTTGGATGATGCTGCGATCCACAATATGAATAGTTTTAAGATTACGCTAAGCGGCTGAGGTTAGTTCAGAGCCAGTATTGCCGCCGATTGTGCATTGCCTATGACCTCTGCATAGCTACGTCGAATTCAGTCGCTGTCTGCAGGAGAATTCTAGCGGCCGGCTGCTCTGATCAGTAGGCTTCCGTGTTGTTTAAACATTAGGCAAATGCGAGAGCAGTACCCCAATAAATAGGCTACGGACCTTTCCGCGATCTTTCCTTCCTCCTTCTTGACCTATCCTCACCCCCAACCTACACACCCACACACATGCACTCCTCTACCACACATGCCAAGAGACCAGCCGGGGTCTTAGAGATGTCCCGGCTGGGGCGGCGCCTCGCTGTTGGGGGATACCTGGTTGGAGAAAGCCCGGTAAGGAGACGTGTAGGTTAGAGCCGTATCTCACCATTCAGTGGAGGTGAAACACCGTAAACTCTGGGCGTTTCTGTACGTCTACCGTAAACTCTCCGTTTACTTTCAACGATGTGAATGGATCTATTCAATAATACGACACCAGTCCTCTAGTTCACCTTAAATTTATGTTACGTTTTATTATGAATGAGTCTTACTAGGTCAGGATCAGGGAAGAACTGTACACTGATGTATACCATCACCACTGTTTCTAAAAAATGAAACCTGTTTGTTTAAAAAACCGTTAAGGAGGAGAATGTGTGCATTCTGTTGCACTAGATGGGCTTGCGGCCGTTCCTCGCTGTTGCAGCGTGTCGTTATCCGAGATAGGATAGCAATTATTAACTACTGCAGAACTACAGCTATCCAGTAATTCATACAACTCGATCAACAAGATGGCGGATTATTGATTCCGCTCGACGACTACCGAAGACAACCGCAAGTTAAGTTCATGTTATATCCCAGAAGGTGTATATGTTCTTTCCTCCTCTGGTCCACGAGACACGGCGCTGATCTACACATCGCCTTGCAAGCTTTTCCTCCTCCAGATATCTTTCCCAGGGACTCCGCCCTTGCCGGGACAGGCTCTATGCATCTGACAGGTCCTCCTACGGGTGGTGCCTACAAGTACGTGTGCGCAAGGGAAGAGGGGGAGGATGAGGAAGGAAAGATCGTGCGAGGTATGTGGGCCGTGTTTGTTAGGGTAGGGTTCGACGTGTTTCGATTAGAGAAATCGCCAAAAACTACTGATGGGAGCGTCTTCTATCCACTAGAATCCTCCCCAGACAGTTGCTGAATTTGAGAAGCTGTAGAGCTAGTGTTGAAATTCCGCCATTCTCGTGATTCGAACTCTAGGACCTTCTTTTCACTGACACAGCAGAAGCTTATCTTGCCATATCGCACCCGGTACAACTAATACAATTAGTGGTGTTACAGAATGGCACCGACTTCCATCCGTATTAGTTTTCTATTTTCTTTGGTCTCGGCTAGCTATTCGGACTTGCCACATACTTTTGCCAGCTGCCATCTATGCCATGCCGCCAAAGAACAGATTTTTGAAATTTTATTATTTTTTTGATTTCCTAATACCAAAATGAAAATATTACTTTAAGGGTATTATAGAAGAGTAAATCCTCGTCCTAAATATCAATTTTCTTTGAAAACTTTGGACCCGTTTTTAAGAAAGTGGCGCTTAAGAGCTACTGTAAATTCGAAATTTGAAGCTCTTTTTCACAGAAATTGTTTGAGTTATCGAAAAATTTCATTAGAAGTCATTTCAATCACTTTAACTCACAAATACAATAGTGTTTACATATTGCTGAAAATGTGCATGTTAAAGGAGTGAGAGATCTTTTGAACAAATACATTTGAGTAATTTTCGAGAAGAAATCCCCAAATGATCTCTACGTCATATTGAAAAGTGCAATTAGCACTACTCGTTCGAAAAGTTTGAAGAAACAATTTGGAGTCCTTTTTGAGAAAATGGCTCTTTGAACGAATCTGAAAATGCGGAATTTTGAGCTAGTTTTCACAGATAACGGTTGCGTTTTCAAGAAAATTTGTATAACGTTACTTAAAGCATATCATAAATATAATAATGTGAACAAATCGCCGTTAATGTAAATATTAGCGATTTGAGAGACAAGTAAAAAAATACATTTGTAATTTTTAAAAGGACGAAAGAATAGAGCAATGTGATGTTTATATAATTTTGTAGAGATTTAGAACAATTCCTCCCAAAAGTTTGAAAAAATTTTGAGGAGTTTTGAAAATCTCGTTTTTGTTATTTTTTAAAATTGCACATATTGCAAGCAATATTGCGCGAAAACTACCAAAAGTCTTAAACTAGTGATGTTGTCCAAGCTAATACTTTTCCGCATAGTGTCTAAGTGCTCCGCCATATTTATACTAGCAAATTATTTAGCCGGGACTCATACCACTACTCCACAGAAACTCCGCGCGGGCCGAACTCGGGCAAAGGCATAAAAAGGTTAATGACCGATTCACGTACAAAAACCCTTCAACAATCAAATAATAATAAGAATAGGGAGAAAATAATAATAATAATTAAATTTCGGGAATTTTCTTTTTAATTTTGAAAATGTCCCAGGGGCAATAATGTATTCCCCAAAATTAAAATATCGGTTTCAAATCGCAGGGACCGCAACTGCAGTTAGTCCTCACTGCTCTGAGGAAGCCTGCGACATGTCAGGAGAAACGTCGGTCTCTCAGCCAACGACGCGGCGTCTCCCGGAGAGCCCAGAACTCATGTGAAGTATCCCCAAATTTTAAAGAATGTTTTTCAAAATCTCAAAGCTTCGACTCGGGCCAGATGAGCAGGCGTTTTTTCAATTTGAAAAAAGTCCTACGCATAATTTAGACGCTAGTGGTGTTCAGAGACGGACGGACAGAAAGACGGATAGACGTACAGGTAGACGAACAGGCGGGCAGACGTTCGTTTCGAAAAGAACAACACTTTTTTGGTATCAGGGGACGCTAAAACGAGTATTTCCACTGAAATCTTGAAATCGATTTTCCGCAGCAGTACATAACTATACTACGTGTATTACTCCCAACATACGTACGTAAACGTGAAAGTAATAAAAAGTGCGGATACACATACAACATTTGAGTAACATGAGAATTGACGAGAGAATTCTAGTGGGAAGCTAACTTGCATCATTAATGTTGCCGTTATGTAATACGCTTTTATCATCCTTAGTATCTGATTAATTACCGTTATTCATAACGCGATACATGATTGATTTTTAATTGGAGACTTAAAGGTCATTAGGACAATTTCTTTAAGAGAAATTACGACACTGGCATGTAGGAAACTAGTGAAGCTACAACAGAACATACTTTCTCGCGTTATAGGAAACAGCTTGGTAATATTGGAATAATGCTTTTTCTGCGCTACTAGCACCTCTTCTATTATTTGAAAACGTTCAAATTCAACCAAGAAGCGACAAACGCACTATTGCCAGGGCAGCGTTGTCAAAACTACGTGCATTCGCTTGGCTAATAATATCAATACAGACATAATAATTAATGCAATTTACAACGAAATAATTACGAACATTCTGGCTGCTCACTCATGAGTTGTCTTTCGTATTAAGATAAAGATTCTGATAGCGTTTCATCGTTTTTCTTTTATTCAATACGCAGTAATTTCTTTAGGGATCAGATTATATTATATGGTACGTAACATACCTCATCGGGCATTCTGAGTAGTAATTTATAAAAAAACTACCGCGAAATTCATCGCAAGAGAAAGTACCACCGGCTGGATTTTCAACGTACCAAAGTACCAACGCATAAAGTACCAAACAGCTGTATCTTATTAGTTTCTTAAATATCGATGGCGCATTGTGCGTTATTTCAATTAATTTTTGCAGATTGTTTACAAACAAATACATCAACACATTGAGATGAAAGTAAAAAAGCGGAGAGTGTAAAAATAAAATTAATATTGGCGTATTCAACAATAAATTATAATTAAAATTTAATTTTTTTTCATATATTTCACTCATTTTTTCTCATGGCCCATATTTGGTGTGAAATCTATATACGGCATATTTCATTAATATCAAGCAAAAATTACGCAAAAACCTCTCGTTTTTTCAAACATTTTTACATGGCATTTTTTGAAGAGCTTATTTGGTACAACAGAGTTTGTCTGAGGCAAGCAACTCCTATCTTCGATTGCGTAGTTTTGAAATGTTTGTGTACCTTTTCAAAACAACAACAACAAACAACTTTGTATAAGGCAAAAATCTATATCTTCAATTACGTAGTTTTACATTAAAAAAAAGAGTAATACCCGAAAATGGGACTAGCACAATATTGTTTACCGTCTCTCATTACGTAAGTGAAGAAAATTTAAAGAAACATTTTTGAGCGGTTATTGATAATCGTTTTCCAAAAACAATTAACACGCGATCTTTTTCAAAGAGATAATTTTGTACAACAGACTTCGCCTGAGACAAAAAGCTCTATCTCCAATTTTGAAGTTATAAAATATTTTTTTATTTTTGGAAAATCGGGGATATCAACAAAAATGACACAATCACCGTTTGCACTATTCAACAACAAAATTTAATCAAAAAATTTGGCGAATTTTCTTTTTAATTTTGAAAATGTCCCAGGGTCACTGTAATGTATCCCCCAAAATTAAAATATCGGTTTCAAATCGCAGCGACTGCAACTGCAGTTACAACGAATCCTCAAGTAGATAAAAAGTTCATTTGCAAATTACCGAAATTATGTTAAACAAAAAAAAAAATGAAAATGATAGTTTCGCGTGTCCGAAGGAGTTGCGGACGCAGGAGTGCTTCTACCCGGGAAGGCTTAGGGTTCGAGCCGCAACGGTGGCAGGACTTCCGACACTAGCTACAGAGCTAGGTTGAATTCAGCCGCTGTCTGGAGGAGAATTCTTGCAGGCGGGTCCTCTCATCGGTAGTTTTCCGTCAACACCAGGCGAATGATGGAGCACTACCCTAACAAACGGATTACAAACCTCGCGCGATCTTTCTTTTCTTTGTCTTGTCCTATCATTACCCTTTACCTACTCACATGCGCATTCTATAAGTCTTTGATACCGAAACATGAAAAATTCTTAATGTTACATAGAATAGTAAATTTCTTTATCTAACATGTTGTGTAGGCAGAATTCACCATTTGAGGTTCTTGATACCGAACAATTAGTTAACGTCCAAACTCCTGTCCGTCTGTTACCAATGCTGGTTGTTAAAACATGAGAACATAAAATATGTGACCATTTGCTGAACCCAATATTGAACAATATTTTATTTTTCTAAATATCTTCAATTTTTTGCAAACTTTGGAAAATGTCAACACTACTCCTCATCGGCAGACTTTAGTAGCAAATTAGGAGTTGGAATAATTCGCAAATTTGTCGCAACTATATACTTGGTATTTAGTTTATACTTCTAATATACGCGTGTGTAAAACATGCAAACATCATACGAACAGAAGAAGAATCAGTCTCTTAAAATTATAAACAGAGGAGTTTATTTTTGTCAACAATGTGCATTTCAGTCAAACGTTATCAGTTCATTAGGAAAGTAATGTAGTTAAAGATAAAATTTGGGCACGGTTAACAAGTCAAAGTTCAAGTTGGTTTTTCGTTTCCCGCTCTCTAATCAGAACGTATTTGACTTCCACTATTTCATATTTATACATTTCCTCTCTTATCTGTTAAGATAATTAGGTACAAAACAACGAAATTCCAAATGCATTTAGTGTCACCCACCAAAAATAGGCTATTTGAAATACTTTTACTCACGTACAAAAACATTCCTCAAAAATACAAGATTAACGTCTAGTACTACAGCAACATCAACTTTCTCGCATTATTTCAAATTGTCGAATAATATAGTAATATTACAACTTGTATACTACTATTAATTTAAGATAGCTCTTGTAAAGCTATTCATAAAATGATTAAAAACAAGTGTTTATTTACTTAAATGTCTTACATCTCAAGTGACATCTATATAAAAATTAATGTTTTCTCCATCAAGCAAAAATCTTTAAGAAATTAAAGTGTAATTCACATGTATACTCTGAACTAAAATTTTTGAGCGTTAAAATACATAAAAGCCACTGGAGCAAAGTGTATTTTAAAGTTCATAAAGAAATGACATAACTCATGAAAATCGGTGCATGTTGGAACGGCTATTCAGCAAATGATTCGTCACTTCGGGCCAATCCTTAAGCATTTATCACATACGTCAATTCAGTTTGCCTCGCGCTATTTACGAAAATTGAGATTTCACGTTTTGTGTTGCCAATCAGTACGTAAACAGGTACAGAAACATACGAAATGGAAAGTTTCCAAACGATTATGCGAAATAAAAGATTAATAACCAAGATACTAAAAAAAATGTAATAGAAAAATACAGAGCATTTCAAAGCATGGAAACTGTAAAAAAATAACATAAAAATAACCACGACGGGATACGCAAGGGAGAAAAAAAGGAATTATGATATCGAAAGCTACATAGAGAAACTGACTTATGGAAACTCCAGGTATTTGTTGGCATTATTTCTAACTTTTGTAATTTTCGAAAATTCAGGGAGTCCACTTCAAATGAGACCTTCACAATTTTTAAGCATCGTTTTTCTTATCCATGGATAAATTTTAAAGAAAAAATTTAGAGCTGGTTTTGAGAAAATGTTATTTTTCTTTCTTTCATAAATTGCATTAAATTCAAGTAAAAATTTCGCGAAAACTACTCGGGTTTTACAAATAAAAACATTCATAAGCCTTTTAATTTCCCGTATACATACGTATATACGGAGTAATATACGTAATATAGGGAAAGTTATGTAATACTTCGGAAAATCGATTTTGAGATTTCAAAGGAAAAGCGTTTTGGGGTCCCCTAATACCGAAAAAGTGTTTTTTTTTTCAAAATGTCCGTCCGTCAGTCTGTCTGTTGTAACACTAGCGCCTAAACTATGCGTGCGATTGTTTCCAAACTCAATAAACCCCTCTCGGTCTGGCATACGTCAAAGATTTGCGATTTGAAAAAAAAATTCATTAAATGTTTGGGGTAATTTACATCACGCTCCTCGGACATTTTCAAAATTTTCTCAAAAAAGGATCATTTAAAAAAAAAGTTTCTTGTAAGAGTAGAGTAAAATACCCTTATCATTGTGGCATGAGTTTGATTTTCAGGGTTAACTCTAAATTTTAAAAAAATATTTATGAGCACATGTGCTTTAAATAGTATCATACACAGTTACTTGAAAACTTATCCGGTACGTTAGTTTAAAACTAGGTCAAAATTCCGCATTTTAAGAAACGCTCAAACGCCATTTTCTTGAAAACGGCTCAATTTCTTCTTCAAAGTTTGCGAACGGATAATGCTAATTGCACTCTTTAATATAAGGTAAAGTTCGTTTGGTTTTTAAAAATTACTCAAATGTAATTTTTGTGAATGATTTCACACGCCGTTAATGTGCACATTTCCCGAATATTGTAAATACCATTGTATTTGAGAGGTAAGTGCCTTAAATGACTCTCATTAAAATTTTTCGAAAACTCAAAAGTTTTCTGAGAAAAAGAATTTCAAATTTCGAATTTACAGTAGTGCTTAAACAACATTTTCTTACAGATGGCTCAAAATGTTTCAATGAAAATTGCAATTTAGGACATTTTACTCTTCTTTAATACTCTTAAAGTAATATTTCGGTGATATTATTAGGAAACCGAAAAAAAGTAGGGAACTCTCCAAACGATGTTCTTTGTGCGGCGATAGATAGAAGCTGACAAGAATATGTGACGTGAAGTCGTAGGCTTCCGCGACCAGAGTCATGTGGGTGATCTGGGCTGTCCGGGTGACGCCGCGTCGAAGGCTGAGTTGCCGACGTTTCGACCATCCTGTCGTGGTCTTCCTCCGGAAATAGCCGATTTCCAGCATATCCATACCAGCCCTGAGGAAGACCACGACAGGATGGTTGAAACGTCGGCAACTCAGCCTTCGACGCGGCTTCACCCGGACAGCCCAGATCACCCACAAGAATATGTGACTCACAAAACACGGATCCTGACTACACAACGTGTGAGGAAGTAATTTACTACAGATAAGAACTAGATTTATCCACTTTTTCGTTTACAGGGCCCGGCAATGACAGTTTTTCTGTCGAAAAATCGGCTATTTCCGGCGCACGAATGTAATAGTTTTTCTTCTTAGGAAGTAAGACGAGACAGTGAAAGGGAAATGTGGTAGAATGGAAGAGAAATGACGGGAAGGGAAAAATAATCACTGTGATATATGTAATATACCCACAAACCTGATTATTTAAAAAATAAACTTTTGAAACGTTTTTGATAAGAAACTGAAAATGCAACGTCAATTTCACATAATTAACCGTACAAAATCAATAATATTACAGGCAGATTTCGGTGTCTCTATTTAAAGCATACAGAATACGCAGTAAACATTGTGAAAATAAAGTAACTTTATGGTACAGTTTTCAGTTTTCGTCCCCGCTCCCATTTTGCCCTCTGCCCGATATTTGTTGTCTACTTTCTATATATAGAAACAACAAATATCGGAGTAATCGGAATAAAATTCGAGCGTCTGTCTGTGATTTCAATATAACTAACTTTTTGTAATCTTATACTTTTGTAGATGATATAAAACATATTTTTTTATTACAGAATGTGTTTGGCAATAGTTATAGGCTAATTTTGTCATATTATTTTATTTCATACGGGTACTGGTGCAGAAGGAGCGGTCTTCTTTTTATAATTTTGACTAATAGTGCCGCACGAATTTTTTAAATTATAAAATACATTTGGCACTCGTTAAATATCATTTTGTCATTCTATGTATGATACTGGTAATGGATTAGAAGACGCTCTCTTCATGGACCACGTTTCTGCGATTCAAAATTCGTTAATTTGAACTAATCTTGCGACGGCAGTTTGTTTCTTCACAGAATATATTTGGCATTATTTAGAGGCACATTTTGTGGTGCTGAGTGATTTGATACGGGTATTTATTCACATGCAGCGGTGTCTCCTTTCTCCACAGACGCTTGCTGGATGGATCACATTTCCGGGTTTCATTAATTTAACTAATTGTTATGCGGCAATTTTTTATATTACCGAATATGTTTACACTAGTTCGATGGACATTTTATCCTATTTTGTCATTTGATATGGGGTAACAGTGGCCTCTCCAATATCCAAAGACGCTCCTCACGTTTCTGGGATTGAATACCAGTGTTTATAAACTTATCCTGCCCCGGATGATTGTAGCAATGCACACGTCTTTTGCGCGAGCCGTATGTGTCTGTAATGTGATACGGTTTCTGGCCTCTTCCTTGTTTCTCCCGCGTTCGCACGATAGACTGTGTTGATACGGTTCATTTCCGAGAACTAATACGTGCATCGGTAAATGTTGTTTAATTTTAATTGGAGGTAAATTATGCTTTAATACGGAATATTATGGTTGGTTTGTGGTCAGCTGGTAGTGTCATGAATGTTTTAGGCAATTTGTCTAATATTATTATTTAGTATGCCACTTCCACATCAATATTTTTGTTACAATTGTTTAAAAGAGAGACTGGAGATATAAACAGTGACAACGGTAGAAAGGGAGGAACGTTCAGCGTGATCACAACACCCACCAAGCATGGAAGGTGATAAGCTCACAAAAGTGACCAATCTATACGGACCAGCTGGAAAAAAAGATCCTGGTAGACCAGGGCAACGATGCTAGAGAAGCCGCATCAGGTCTTTTGACCTAAACTGTAAAAGGAATAATAATAATAAGAATAGAAGAAGAGATACAGAGAGATAGATAGAAAGAGAGAGCGAGAGAGAGAAAGAGTGAGTGAGAGCGGAAGAAGCAAAATAAAGAGAGAGGCGCGGCTCAGCGGACGGAGGTGGAGCGAAAGAGCAGTCCGAATGGGAGAGGCGGAAGAGGCAGGGGAAACAGAAGGGGAAGGAGAGACGAGAGGTGTTTGCAGGCGGCCATGCAAGATGAGCGGGAATGCAGGGACGGAAGTCGGCCATGGCATGGAAGATGGGGCGTGTGGGAGGGCCAGACGAAGTGTGAGGAGCCTGAGGACCAGGTATAGCGGAAGGGGACGGATGGGTGGGGCGGGATGTGTTTGCAGGCGGCCGTGGCATGCCAGATAGGGAAGTAGGGACAAATCGTGATTAGGAGGAGCAGAGAGAGCGGAATGGGCTGTGTGGGCGGGGCGAGAGGTACGGCAGAATGGCCATAGAATGCCAGATAAGCCGTGCGACGGAGACAGACAAAGCGTGATGTGTGGGAGAAACAGAAATGGCGAAAGGCGGTACGCGGCGGGCGGAGGGGGGGGGCGATGGGGAATGACGGGGAAGGAGTGATCAAGTAGAATGCTGATTGGCGGGGCAGGAGATGAGGCCAGGTCAGTAATGATAGTGGGTTATGGCAGGGGGTATGGGTTATGAAGCGACAGAGTGGAAGAGGCTGGATGGGAGTTGTTGGCAGGACGCCTATGGCACACCGATTAGAACGTGCGGAAAATATGGACGGAGTATGATGGCGGGAGGATCTGGCTGGGTAGGGCGGGAGTAGAAAGCAGGTCGGCCAAGACAGGAGATAGAGGGCATGTTGGGAGAGAGGCGAAGCGTGCGGGGTGGGTGAGGCTCCTTAATAGCAGATTGTGTGAAGTACATGAAAACGTCCAGGGAACGCTGGGTACACATCTAGTTTTAAATATATTTTTACGAAGTTGAGATATGAGTATTGCTCCATTTTCAGTTATTGTATCTAAATGAAAAGTGGCAAATTCTGAACATATTATTTCTTTTTGTCAGTAACAGCATTTTGAACAACATGGGGATAATGTTTTTTGTGATATTTCAATGCCATGATCAATTATTTATTTTTTTTGTTAATATTTTTTGACATATTGAATATGCCAATCCAATTTCTTCAGTAATTATTTAGAAATAAAAAAACAGCAAATAATGAGTATGATTGTGCGTGTATACTAACAATATTTGCGGAGTTAGAGTGTTTCTTTTTGTCCTTCAAAAATCCAGTTTGATATTGATCGAGCAAAACAGAAAGAGTGGCGCAAACATTTCCACTTTTGGATTTTTTCACGAGACCATTCCCGAACCTTGTGGATTTCTTTGAACCGCCCGTTGGGGGCTTCGCAAAGGTGAAACGATCCTGCGGGGAGCGGGGGTGGGGGCGCTCTCCATCAGGCGGCCGGAACGCAATTCATGCGAGCGGAGCGGAGCGGAGCGGGACGTGCGGCGTCGCGTCGCAAGGTCGCCTCCCAGCGGGCTGGAGCGGGGGCGAAGAGAGATCTATATATACGCGTGGGAGGCGCGTCCTGCCCCATTCGCCCCGCCCAGCACCATGGCCCTCGCGCAGGCGCTGCTGCTCCTGGCGGCGCTCCGCCCCGCGGCGCTCGCCCTCGCCGGCCCTTCGCCCCCGCACGCACTGCCGGCCGCCGCCGCCGCCGTCACCCACCTGCCGGTGCCCGAGCGACCGCGTGAGTACGCCCCTGCGGGGAGACCGCGGAAAGGCGGAGCATGAAACGCCAATATATGTACTTAAACATGTAATGGGAACAGTAAGAACATGTAATAACTGTGTATTGACGGATACAATACGTAATATTAAAATGCATTAATTATAACTCGTTTCCATAATACGAAATTACATTTATACAATATTTCCTAATTTTGAATTTTGAAAATATTGTAAAAGATTAAAAGAATATTTGGAGATCATAAGCTGATGCACATTTTGCACCGTACAACTTTGCCGTCACCAGTAAAAACTTCACCTGTCCCTACATAGGACCCTAGTTTAACAGCCAATCTAGACGCAATGCAGACGCACAAGAACAGACGCATCGCACAAATTGGCGATAGCGACTTCCAGCAAACATTGCAGAGTCGGCACACTCAGACCGGGATCGCCAACGTTTCTCTGAAAGTAAGGTTAAACGCTCACGAAACGCGTCGTCAGTGACACTTTTCACACCTAAAGGTGAAAATGATCTGTCGTTAACGTGCACTTCCCATCACTGAGATAACTGAAGTCGGCGCGCCGGACTGCGAGAATTCTCGACCGTTGCTTCTCGTAGCGTACTTCGAGTAGACAGCACGCAGGAATTATGTAGGGGGAAATTGCTGATTTTTGAAAATACTTCTTTTCAGAAAAATACCTAATAAAATCGATAACATTTTGTGAGAATAGCAAAATATGTAAAAATGTAATACATTACTAAATATGTAAAAATATTTAACGAAAACACTAGACATTATATTAGGATATGACATTCGCCAAGATTACAGCTTTGAGAGCAGGAAGAAGAAAAACTGAAAGTAGGTAATTACATAAAAATCCGGTCTCTACACTTGCGACATCGATAATAAAACCTCGATGTAACTAAACGTCGAAATTAATGAAACATGAAAAAAGAACACCGATGCTTTTAAGCACCGACGTTTTAAAGGTGGTTTAATATACGCTAACATCACATTCAAGCGCAACAAAATTTAATTTCACAGCAGCCGTGTTCATTAATTATAATAAAGATTTAACAGAAAACCACATTAAAAAATAATAAGAACCATGGATGCTCAATGACGATAGGGTATGAGTAGATGGAAATGAACAGGGTTTGTTTGGTTCGTTCACATAATTTGACAATTTAACAAAATTGTGATAGTGGACATTTTTTATTCACAATTCAAACATCAAAGAGGTAAAATATCGACTATAATATATCGATGTGTCGTCTATAACTGCATCCATGTTTTGCAAACATCGCCATCGCTGAGCACGGCGGCTGCAGTCAACGTACACGAACGTGTGCAAAAACGTCGCGTGCTGCGCAGGCGACCACCGCTGCGGGGCCACATCGGCGATCGAAACCTTTTACCGTTGGAATTTTGTTTTTTTGTTCATTATCTGCAGTGCCCTGCGTTGCTCTGACGATTAGTAATCAGGATCATCTATTAGACAGTTGTTTAGGGACCCCTCAATTGCTGAGGTGATTAAGACCCTTTAGCGATATACTAATGAGTAAATTAATAACGGCGATTAGGCAAATGATGATGAAGCAATGGTGGAATGAAAAACAGAGGTAACGGGAACCGTAACCCCTCTCTCTGGAAAGTGTTTCTGTTACACATAAAAATTAAGAATAACTAGATTAATATTAAACAATTCTTGATTATTTGAACAGCAGGCCTATGCTATTTCCAAATTTTAAAATCTCTCTAGCTTCTATTACTGATTTTTGAGTTCTGATTTTTTCTACTTTATATAGCAGACTTGAGAAAGAAAGAAAGAAAGAAAGAAAGAGACAGAGGGGAAAGGGATTTTAGTAGACTCAGTTTGCGTTATAAATTACTTCTATCGAACTAGAAGGTAGTAGAGTGTAATCTGAGTATAACTAATCCCACAATGCAATGCCTTAAGCACTGAAAGAGGCAGCATGGCGTAAAGTGGGCTCTGTTAGTTCATTCGAAGATTTATCAGAGATGCTCTGAGTGACAGGTGATACTAAGAATGATCTGAGAGGATATTCCATTTTCATTGACTTATTTACACAAACTAAGTCCCACAATTCTGAACATAACTTTCAATACTGGTTCCATCGAGTAGACAATCGATATTTTCCACAATCATTATTAAAGTGTTTCACTAACTGAATAGTATTATTCATCAAAACTATTTTGTTTCTCAATCCACCATTTCTCTTGCATATTTGTCCCAGTGTGAAACAGAAAAGTTTGCTCATTGACCAAGAAAACGTTCCAATCTCTGTATTATGGCTGCAACAGGAGTTTCAGACACTCCGCAGACACGAGCCTTATTATAAGAGAACGTAGGTGAGCCGCACCAATGTGGTTCATTCTGCTTTCCCGTTTTCTCAATTGCTAATTTTTGAAGAATCATTGATTTAATTCTCCAACACACCAAGATATTTTTTCCTGTATTGAAAATGTTATAGCAAACTAAATAAAATTGTTTATTCAAAAATTAAATTAAAATTAATACACCATAACTGTAGTTATGAGAATTTATGGGGTAAGAGTATTAACGAAGACGTCTTTATTCTATTTAAAATATTAAACATGCATAAAAGAGTGATGGCCAAGCCTTCATCTATGTGCTGTCTAGAAGCCATGAAATAATATTTTTTTTTATTTGCACGAAGTGTTCCAGGTAAATTGATTTAAATCCAGAGAACAAATTGGTGTTTTATACTTTAATTTACAATTTTCAACATTAAAAATTTCTATGCTCAGGGGAAGTTTTGAATATCTTAATCCGCTACCCTCTTTTAACAGAAGTAATTGCAAATTACGCATGTTTGATTTATACTGGTGTGACGATTGGTAGCCTAAAGCTGCACTTCGGAGGGTGAGGGTATCCTTCCTGTTGCGCATAGCGTTTGAGGCAGGGAGCTCCGTCCGCCAGGATTGGCTCAAGGGCCCTTGTGCGAGCACGCGCCGGGGACAGCGTCGGCGCTCAGCGACGATATGTCACAGAACTATTATTTTCTTCAACGTTTGTTATCACAGGTTGCATTTGGTCACGATCGCAGTGAGACCGTCATGTGTGAGATCGAGGAACACATTCCAACTAACATAGTGCATTAAATTGAAGAAAAAATGACTTACAAAAGATAATCAAGTTTTAAGTGTAGCTTTATCACCTCGCTGGGTGTAACCCGAGGAAAAAATATACAAAAGTTCTTTTTTCGTGAATCCTTCTGAGAAATAGCAATCTTTTCACTTAAAAAATTCGTCAAAAGCGCCCAAAAAGAATATTTGAGTACGTTCACCTGATTTAGAGGGAGGTAGCGCGTCTTTCCATGAGCTCGTATTTTCTTCTAGAGTAAAATGAAGTATTGAATTATCTAGTCTTACTCTTAAAGTATATATACAATTTACAAATGTATTAATATGAAAATAAACATATGGTCAGTAAAGCTAGCTTATCTTAAAGGTCACTGATTGGACTTCCTTGTACATACTCGTAAAAGGCCTGAAACTTCATTATCTTCAGCGGACGTGCTGCCTTACTATTTACAACACTACTACACGCATTCCCTTGTAAATGAATGAATAGGATACGTATACTTCTCTTCCAAAATATCTAGCATTTTATTGCAGACCTGCATTCAATTTATTAACATATTTCTCAGTAATGAAAGAAATATTATCTACAATAGAAAGGTGAGAAGAAATCTCATTAAAGTTATTTAATAACGCAAAGATTTTTAGAAAGCTTCACGGCCATCCTCGATGTAATCGGTGATAGCTGCAATTGTTTCGGTTGCACAGACTATAAAATCGCATATCTACCATAATATTTTCGTAAATTAGACTTTATACGTGCATATGGACTACTAATCTAGACACTTTTATTTTGGATGAGAGCAAATACGCCGGGTGTTCAGGGATGAAAGGTCGCAACTTGGAAAGTAAGCTCTTAAGACAATTTAAAGCATATTTTGTCTAATAAACTTCATGGATATTCCGAATGGCTCAGTTCCAAAAAGCCCTCAAAAGCTGGCTTCGAAAAATACTTTCTATGCAAAAATTTGCATTGTAAAAGCACATGCACACGCCAAAAATATGTAAAAATATTAATTATTGGCAAAAAATGAATCTATTTGCTTAGAAAGAAAACTTAAATTATATAAAACAAATCACGAAATTTATACAATTCAACTGCTTTTTTATTTCTGGGTTAATTTTTCTTTCTGAACAAATATATTCATTTTTAGTAATTAACGAACAATGTATGCATTAGTTTAGGTTCATCTTGGGTGAAACTCTCAACCCATTTCTTCTATTTCATTTGAAATTTTATGCCATTGATTTTTGATGTTCGTGATGTGGTACCTGAATCAGTCTACGTTCATGATGGATAGCTCAGCGGAATAGTTCTTCAAATTCATTTGACAGTGTTCTGCTGACTTGGATTAAAATCGTAGCCAGCCGCGTTCGCCCGAAAGCGAATTCGGTGGAACACCGATCCACTGTGAAGAAACTCTTAGACTCGATTTACACTTCCTTTTTAGGGACAATTTCGGATTGATTGATTGATTGATTGATTACAGTTTCCGGGCGCGTCGGTCTAATGCTAAGGTCATTAGATCCATAATTGTAGTGCATTTTTTTTATCGCGCAAGATGGCAGTGATCATCCTAGCTGGATGGCGAGATACATGTGCCACTCTACATGACACTTTGTCTGGTTTTTCTCCAACTAGATGTCTCCCATCAGCGGGGCACTGCCCCAGTCGACCGGTCTGGTAGCATATGTGCATTTCAGTGTGAGTGTAAGTACGGGGTAGGTTAGGACAAGGAATGGGAAGGAAAGATCGCGCGCGGACCGTGACCCGTTTGTTATGGTACTGCTCCAGCATTGGCCTGGCGTTGATCCAAGAAACTACGGAAAATTATCATTCACAGGAACCGAGACATTCCGAGGAGCCACTGTGCCGCTTCGGGCATTTTAGATGTAGTGCCTTTCTGGATTCTGGATCTGGATTCGTTTGTCAAAAGGAAGCGTGTAGTTCGACCGACGTTTTGCGAGCAAGGAGTCTCGGGCACTAGCACCCCCCCCGTCACAGTAATTGGGTGCGAAACACGGCACGGGTCTGATTCACATATCACTATTTTGATGTGGAAAAAAGGTCGTACATCAACTCTGACAATATGTCAGCCAGCAGATCGTAAATTCTGCACAAACTGACATTGTATGAATGATTATATTACCTTGTAAGCCTGCATCACAAAATGTTTCCTCCCAGCAAATTCAAAGATATTTCATGTTTAGTGTAGGTTTCTCGTTCAAAGCAAAATGACGATTAAATTATTTAATGCATATTGAACATAAACATAATTTTTGTGAAATATTTTTAACCTACTGTTTTATACGCAACCATTTCATTATAATTATAATTCTTCTCTAGAAATCGTATGTTCATGTTAGGACGGAACCAGTGAAAGCAGAACATTTAAAGACATCATTTAATAACATCAAATAAATGAAGTCCTTAGCTCTGGATATTGAAATGAGCAGTGTATTTTGGTTTATTTTGAGAGGACTAAGTGACAGAGTGAAATCTTCTTTTACTTTTAATACATTTGTGACGAACATTTACCCAAATAAGTATTGATTAGTTGCTTTGATTATTATCACTACTAACGTCACCATTGCCAATTATTGGAATCGCCGAGTGCAACGTACACCTGACAAAACCATAATAATAAATGGAGTTCTCAAAAAGGAGGAATAGAAGACAAAATCTTAAATTTGTGTTATAAACTTTCGTATCCAAGCATATGCTAATTTATTTTTAATATAAATCACCAAAATCAGATTTAAAATTTGCGTATATTAAGGGTATTGCCCACAGCTTTGAAATAGTCTTTTATGCACATGGTAGGATACAAATATTAGGTTGCTGAGTGACTTTCAATTGCGATTGGACTAGTATGAAAAAGTTAAGCTAGAATTAGATCTTAGACCTACTTCACAGTCTTCTTCTATTTCAGTCGGCCAGAAAGAGCTAAGCAGAAAGAAATATCAAAAAAAAAAAAATGCCACCTCAAATCATTGAGAAAAGGTGATTTAGGACTTTCTGAGTGTTGGCCTTGAAAGTCACCTGGTTGCAGTGTCTTATGAAAATAATAGTAGGTAAAGGCAGAAAATCTACTATTAAAGTAGGAAGTGGTTTCGAGTATACAATAATCTCATCAATAACAAGTTAAGACGTTATACAATTGTTTAGTTCATACATCAAATACAATCATCAATTTTTTCTTTCTGTAACTTTAAAAATCAGGCGTTTTTCTCGCCTGCATTCGTGAGTTGAAGGATTTTTCTGTGCTGCAACAATAATTTATTGGACATAATCTCGTTCTTTCAATAACGTATAGTATTTGGATTACCACCGATTACCATTAACTATATACAACAGAAGAAAATGCTTAATATTTTAGCTGTAAATTATACGGTTCAATTTTATTTATTTTATCGCATGCGTCGAACAGAAGATTCAGTCCAGATCACAACAAAATGTCTAGATCACACGTCTAAGAGGTGGAATTTCCTTTCTATGTAGTACAATATTCATTTGCTGTCAGAACAGCATCCCGCCGAGGATGTTGCGGTTTTCTGAAGGTCAGTGTTAATGCGCATATCTCCGGAAGGGGTCACTTGTTTTCATGAAGACAGGAAATTTGCAGACTCGTCGAAACTTCTGTTTGCGATAAAAGCTCTTTAAAAAATAATATTATGGAAGTGAGTGTTCAAAAAGTTAAATAAAACAAATTAATACAATGTAACTTTCACTAACTAAAACTAGCGGGAAATCTGCGACTTAACGAAACTTTTCTACCTCTTAGTATTATTACTCAACAATTACTTATATTTGAGAAAAGGTGTTGTCAAGTATCAATTTTGTAATAATAGTAATATTGTACTATCAATACAGTAATATGTCAAAGTATCGTTATTAACACCCGACAACACCTTTTCTCAAATTATTAGAAGGTATCAACCTTAACAGCGATAGTTGGATCACTCAGTCAAATGCTTTCAATACATCGCGAACAACTCACCCAATGAAATAATGAATAAATGACACATGAGCATAACACATAATTTTATATTATTAACGTTTAGTGTTTATATTATAATACCATTCAGTATAAGCAAGCGATAAAAAATCTGAGGCTCATTATTTTTTCTTTAAAGCAAAAATCAAGAAATTGGGTTAAGGCGAAATATCACTTAACTATTTATAAATACACTTTCTTCTAATGGAGAAAAAAATGCCAAGAAAAAATGCTCAGCCATCTTCCAGAAAATGTTGCAAATGTCGTAGAGGTTTCATGTAAAGTTCCCAATAAATTAAAATATCTTAATCATCTCCGGAGTGGCACAATTTTATTCTACTCCTAGTATATTTACGAAGTTTCAACTCAAACGCTTCCAATCAGAGTTATGCGTGACGAATCTATCCATCAATATATACAAACCAATTTTATGGTACAAAATTCCATGTAAATTCTCTCTACCAGTACAAATATTAACTATCTCTGGCAAAGAACTAACAGACGTTAATCCTGACGTTGTACAGAGTTAAAGCTGAAAATAACCTTAAACACGGATTTTACAACCGATATTCGAAATCATAGGTGATTCAAACACTTTTGTAAGCTTTGCAGATCTCGTTATAGGAGCATTGAGGAAATGTTTTAATGTGCAACTTCCGTGATAAACGAAACTCTGAGAAAAGTGAGGTTAACATCTGGACGAATTTTGAAAATATTCCATTAGCTTTTAACTATTTTTTCAATAAATATTGAGATTCACATACCATTTATTTAGAATTTTTGAATTAATTGTGACTGTTCAAATGAGTATTTGTGCATTATTAGCAAGCGCACAAAAGGAGTGTTTAAATCTTGTTTTCGGTATTACCAAAAATATGTTTAAGAGATTGCTGATTGATAAAACGCTATGTTTTTTCAGGTGGTTGATGATTAATATTAATGAATTTTGTGGGTTGCAATACGCTTACTATATCTAAAATAAATATTAATGTATTTTCACGTAGAGCCAGAAGAGTTCGTGACTACTGATGCTGGTCATTCTGTCGATGAATTCGTGAAGGACAGAGTGAAGCAAGTAACAGTGGGTAACAAAAGTAAGACAACTTCTGTGGACTTGTCACAGCCACGATCAACTTGCACATGCACAAAAAGTGAAGCACTGAGTAGCAATAAGAGCACATTAGTTTGGTTCTGACAAATGTGCACTTCCTTCTGTAAGATTCAAAGAGATGAAACAATCCCTCAGCATATAATATTAATTATTAGCTGATTTTATTAAAATGTTTGAAAATTTGTACTTAAATTCTGGATAAAAATTGAATACGATAAATAATAAAATTTAGTTAACGCCAATCATAGTTACAACGAAATTATAGAAACCATTAGTTCTGTGTTGGAGACATTGTAAACTAATACTTTTTGATTTTTTAATTACGAAATCCAACAATAACGATCGTAAATTCATCTCGGCAAAAGCGCAGCATGGAACATCATCGATTAATATCGCTACCTTGTTGTCAATAAAAATTTCTTGAAAGACAAGTGCCAGCATCACAACTTACTCCAGCTTAAAGAAATTCCTGATCGTTTCATTAAAATACATTTTAATACAGCAATGAATTGGATTTGACGCCATCGACGTCATTAAATTCAAAACAAAAATTCCATTAATACGCGGATTGTGCAATTTAGGGAAAGGTTCAAACAAATTTATTTTGTGTATTTAGACCTTTTCTATAGTCTAACCAATTTCCAGATGATTATCTTATTGTAATTTTTTTGCCCCTTTTTCTACTTCTGCACTGATCTGTACTTGTCAATTATAAATTTTTTTCAGCAAATTCTATCACTATCTTGAACTCTTTCGATTTCCTTATGTCATCACCACAACTCTTGTCACTCTTAATTTGTTTCTTTTTCCTTTGTGCTTTTCCAAACTGTGCATGTTAGGTCTTGTTAGTTTTTACTTAGCTGTACTTTTCATATTATATGCATTCCTATGAATGTAACATTAATATCACTGTATAAGTGCTATAAAACTCTGCCACCGAGCGAAAGCTCATTAGCAGAAAATAAATATTATTATTATTAAAATATTTGAAGAACTACAGTATGTAGTTATTTGATGCAACCATGACTCTGTAATGCACGAAAAACGTATTACTTGTGCTGTTTCAATTTGTAGACGACAGAATAAAGAATTAAATTGTTTACATCAGATCATTGCCTCTTGAACTTCTGTGAACACTGCATGCCTGCGTGTAGAATAGAAAGCAACTTCGATGTGGTAGTAAATCATAATGTCGAGAAATGAATATGTTGATAAGAGATGTAGGTATTATTAAACCAATTATTGAACTAAGAAAGTACAGAATTATTGATTTGAAACTTCACTGTCCGGGATGTGTCGCGTCTCGAGCTAACGTCACGACCATCATGTGACACCCATTGAGGCGCGGCTCATCCCGGACAGCCACTTATCAAATGACTCCGGCCGCCAAAGCCTACGCATTCAGTATTATTATTTTAATGTACAAAGTTCTTACAACGTTAATCGTTCCTTTCGTACTTCACAGTGAGTCAGTATTTCCTCCTCTACCTCCATGCACGCATTGCTGCAAGGATGTAGACGGGCGTGAACTGAGGTGAACAGAGACGCGCGCTGTCCATAGCATTGCGTGCCAAAGCGTAAGCAAGGCCTCCTTCCTTCGCAGCGCAGGTGTGCTTCGACCGCCTGGGCTGTTTCCCCACCGACGACCCCTGGTGGTCCCTGCTGCGCCCGCTGCCCGCCCCCGACCACCCGAGCAAAGTGGGCACCGCCTTCTACCTCTTCACCAGGTGAGAGGCGCAGCGAGCACACCTTCTCTTTACTCTCACTGACACATTCACGATCTCTCACGCACTCCCGTCTTAGGACTGAAACACACGAGTTTACATTACGACCGGAATATCTAGCAAAGGAATATTAGCGTCATCGGAAATATTTATTGCCGTAGTGTAACCACTGGCAACATTTCTTGTGAAATAACATTGTTCACCATTTTCTTGCTAATGAAAATCGGGCATTAAACGTATAAAACAGTGTCCCTTCAAGAACACGAGCAGAAAAGAGAGGGCGACCCTGTCATCCAATCGGAAGCAAGACTAAGTCGTAACGAAGGTGGCGATTGGATGTCAGTGTACCGTTCTCCTGCTGCTCATGACCTGGTTGGTACACTGCTTTATACCACAATTTAAAGAAAGTTGCACGTCTAGGTCACGAGCTGGAAGGAGAGGGGACATTGACATCCAATCCGGAGCTCCAATGCAAATATTTAAGTCGTAACCGAAGCATCCCATTGGATGACAGTGCGTCGATCTCGTGACCTTGGAGTGCTGGTACGTTTAAATCGGAGTAGAGCGCGGGTGACCCGTTCGCAGGAGGCAGCCCGCGCGCCGCCGCATCCCGCTCGAGCCGTCCGTGGACCTCGGCGGCCTCGACGTGGACGGCGCGCGCCCCACCTTCTTAATCACGCACGGCTTCATGAGCGACACCAACGCCTCCTGGATGCTCCACATGAAGGACGCGCTGCTGCACAAGGTGAGGGCCGTACGGGGCAGAAGGCGAGCGACTGCGCGCCGCCGCTCACTACGCACACACTCTGAGGACAAACGGTGACGGAGTTTCTACACCAGTAGTTTTTCGTAGTTACTGTGATCAAAATCAGGCGAATGCCGGTACAGTAAACGGGCCAGAGATCGCGCGCCATTTTTCCTTCTTCTCGCTTGTCCTATCCTCTTCCCTTACACCTCCATGCACTACACCACCACACAGGTCGGGAGATTAGAGGGGAGCTTACAGTTTGTCTCGGCTGCGGGATACCTACCCCCGCCCCCGCTGGGTACTAGATTCTACGTTAGAATTATGATCCAACCCATAGAAAGGTTTAGAAACCTTGTCCTAAAATGTACCGCTGAAAGATTCAAATGTAATGGTAGCGACGATTTGCGCGCAGACCTAGCTTTAAACGTATAAAATTATATTTTTGCGAACTGTGTATGACCCATGTATTTGTAACGGGTGCGAGTACAAAGGCAGTTTTTTAATCAATGCGGAAATTAAACTAAACCAGCCGAATAATTAATTTTTAGCTTAATGACGATTAGGAGAATTTCACTAGAATAAGGCAGAAGAGCAGGCCTCATGGCGTGAGTCTCACCACGTCAATTAATGCGTCATTGAATTAAATTGAAGATTCGGAAGCTTGATTAGATATACATTAAGTACTCAAGATATTAATTTGTAATTCGAAACATTTTGTATTAGTTCCGACTCCTCCTTACACAAATATTTAGTTAATTCCTACACGAATCTTTCCACCTCCTTTATGACTTCAATGAGGCAACTGCCTTTAACACCAACGGCGTTTCAATATCAATATTCAGAGAATTCTGAACAGGTATTGCTCTCTGGAATTCTTACTTAACCCCTTACCCGATTCAAGCAGCCCATGCCCGGAAACAGACAATACCCTTTGGCCATCATCCTCTTTGAGACTTTCTGCCTTCCACTGATGCATTGAAAAGAGGACAAGCAACACAGTTGTGAAAGAGAGGGACCACGTTTCAATGTTTGAACAGATTTATTTAGTCAAATAACAATAAAAACTGTATGTGACGTATCGGGGAGAAGTATCACATCGTTGAGTTCCTCCTTCGATATCTTTGAGACAACTAAATTAATTGTTCTTAGTAGTGAGGTGTATTGCCTCGTTCGTATAATGCATTTGAGGTGGTGATGTTGAATTATGAACTGAGCACTCATGTGCGTTGCAGGTGGACGCCAACGTGATCTTAACGGACTGGGGCCCCGGAGCGTCTGGGGCGCTCAAGTACATGACGGCCGCTGCCAACACACGCGTAGTCGCTGCGGAGGCTGCAAGGTAAGGAAGCACGTGGCAGACCTGGAGCCAGAAAAAAGCCCCTCCGGGAATTTCCCTTCTTGCAAGACCAGGCCTGTTCTGGAAACAGGGCGCGCCAGGGCCAAGAGTGGATCGGGCCCGGGCGGCGAAGGCGCGGGGGTGTAAAGACACACGACTCGCTGGCGGGGCCTCTTCGACGGGCACACGGTAGCAGGCGGGCATACATGCCAAAGACCGGACGGGGGGAAAAGGCCCATGTGCGTCTTAGTAACTCGCATACAAAGAGCTAGGACAACCTTGTGCAATACTCCCATTCGAAGTTCACATTAAAATGCTTCAAATGTAGATCTTTTCGGGTATAAGCCGCCACAAGGTATATAACTGTAGAACAAATGATCGCGTCGATGAACCAAGCGGCTACCGGGTGGGTCTCATCACCGTTCTGCCAACGTTGCCGCGTATGGTCCTCGGCACCAACCACCCGTGCTGACAACTCCGTCAAGGTGCAAACCCCACTTGTTCGAAATTCAAAATTAACAAGCCTATAATTTTGTACTAATTATGTTGACGGAGGTCGTGCTGACTGCTGTTCATCGGTGACAAAGGCTGGAATTTGCACGCGTGCTTCATGAGACAGATGGTCGTTGGCGCATACGGAGTAAAGCGTCTGAAGGCAAACACCCTACAGAAATCGCCGAACGGGCCCAGGCTAGAGGAGGGTGCGTGGTGGTGTGCGGGGTATTTTCGTGGCATTCCCTGGGCGACCTCTTCAATCTGGAAGGCGCAATGTATTAACAGAGATATGCAACCATCCTTGGGGACCATGTCCAGGTTTTTCTTCAGTACGACGGCGTTTACCAGCACAACAATGCAACGTGACATACAGCACTCAGTGTACGTGAGTGGTTGGAAGATCATCACGACGAGTTTACAATACTTCCCTAGCTACCAAATTCCTCCGATTCAAACCCAATCGAGAATCTGTGGGACCATCTTGATCGGTCTATCCGTGCCATGGATGCGCAACCGAGGAACTTAGCGTAGCTGGCCATTGAACTGGAGTTGGAATGGCCCATTTGGCGAATTTCTTCGGTGCCATACAGAACCTAACTGATGGGGTTATTCGGGATTTTGACAGGTGGTCACATTAAGTTGACTGCATTGTGTACATTGATCATTAGTTTGCGATGCCGTGAAGTTATGTCGCGTTTACCTTCCATACTTTGATTAACTATTGATCAATATAAAATATAAATCAGCTTGGTGTCCGTTCGTCCGTTCAATTTTCATTGAATTTATATTTAATCTTAAATAAGTCTGAAATGCCCCCTTATGGATGAAAGCAGAGTGTAGGTTAGCATTTAGAATGCATTCGCAACTAAGATATTTTTGTTCTTTGTCGCCCACATGTATTTCTGTTACATTTGAGAGAATTCTCTTCCGTGGTACTAATTTGTTTGGAGTCACATGCGGATGTAAATAAATTCTACATTATACATTAGATTGTTGTCCAGTTGAGAAGTTCCATTGAGTCATTGTAACTCGTGCAAACTCAACGTCCTCATCCCAAACTGAAATAATAGAGAAATAAAATATGGTTTCGATTTCTTCTTGTTACCTAAAGATTTCAATATCTTCAATCGCTGTAATTTGTTCAGTACGTATTAGATGAAAATTAACTTGACATACCAATAAGACCCACCCTATCCTCCCGTGAGTTTGGAAATAGGTTGAAGGGATTATGTAGTTCACTCCGAGCCGTGAACATGAGTTCAAAAAGCCACGCTCGGCAGGCGCGACAATTTTCACACCACATCGTCCTCATGGACACTTCCGCAAGTTATATAACTCGCACATATCCTGGCAGTTACGAGCTATTGATACTGCTTAACAGTGGCAATCAACGTCCGTTAGGAATTTTAGACTTCCTAAAAGATAGAGTGGAAACGACACACGCTATTACTTTTTTTATTAATTTTGGTTTTGATGACTTCATTTACTTAACAGTTCTGTAAGATAACAATAGAGGAAAACATTTTATTCGTCAAGATATGCAAAGAGGAGCGCATAGCTGATACAACCATACGCTGCATTGTCACATTAATAAAACGCCCTTCCGCTTTCACTCACTTATATCGTGGCAAGGTCATAACTTATTCTATCTACTTATTTTAAAATTAAGATGTAAAGAAAATAAATAGGCAAAAACAATATCAGAATGCATCAGTATTTCCATTCAACAATACTTAAAGGTTAGCTTAATATACTAAATAAAAGTAACCTAAAGAGGAATACATTCTTATACAAAATGTATTTTTTTCACGCAGTGACCGCAATGTCTTATTTGAAATATCGTATCCTAGAAAATGAAAGCCAGGTCACAGAGAATAAAACCCAACTCCTCAATTCTTTATTTCTGAAATGTAGTACATTTTTGTATTCCGCAGAAGAGTAAACATCAAAAACTAATGATCTGATTTTTTACAATACATATTTTTTCGTTTGTTTGATGCTACTAATATTTTAACAATGTAACATGTATTCAACGAATACTTCAGCCATTTATTGAATCAATAAAATTAAGGAGTCAACATTCATCAAACAAGTTGCGGGTCATTCGAAAAAAAATACTATTTTCAAATTTCGTATTTTTAATGAAAATAGAGCCTTACTTCAAAGTGCACTATGCTCTAAATGTTCATAAAATGTAGACAAAAAATGGAACCGTTTTTGGAAATAGTTTCTTAACATATTAATTGGATTATTGGTGAGGTAGATACCTTTTTATTATGATAAATAAATAAAGATATTGTCAGGTATCAATATTTTAAATCAGCTTATGATCATTTCGATCGCGTAGCGATCATCCTCAGATCTTGCAGCTTCTGGGCCGAAAACAAGGTTCTGCCCAGGATCGAAATGATCATAAACTGATTTAAAATATTGATACCTGACAATATCTTCTTATCATATCACATCTTCTTATCATCTTAACATATTCTTGTAAAATGGCCATATTCCGGTTCATATTTAGAAGAGAACTTCAATTCTGAAAAATCTGTACAAACACAATATTTAAATGGAGATCCGGTGGCTGAGCTCGCTAAGGCAGTAGTGCCATAGAGATCTCGGACCGAAGGATCGCGGGTTCGAGTCCCGTCTCGGGCATGGTTGTGTTGTGTTCGTCCTTTCACCCCCTATCATCATTATCGTGACATCCCACAGTTACCATACCGTTACAAGCAATAGTGGTCGCTAATGACCTAGTAGTTGATGCGACCTTAAATAACAAAAAATATATATTGTCAATTTAGAAAATCCTATTCCAAAAATGAAAAATATAAAAATCTTATGAAAGTGAGCAAAGTTCCGAAAATACCTAACTTTTTGAAATATTCAGATTTCAGATCTTATACCATTAGACAAAATTAGAAGAGAGAGATTACAGAGATTTTTTTAAAATTAAGATATTCTAAAAAATTGTCACGATTTGAATCAATTTAACCTTGTACCATACTTTTCATATTTCCAACAATTTGTACATGATATTACTTGATACAGTTATGAAGAAAATATTTTAGAAAAAAATCTAGCTTCAGTAATGTCGCTGAAACGGTCGAAAAAATAGAAAATTTGAGGTTTTAATGATAATCGGATCTGTACTGTGAGTATGAGACATTTGATACCATTTTTCAGAAAGTTTTAAAAATTGAGGTTTCCCGTAATAAAACATTCGTTTGAATTTCGCAGTCTCCAATTGGGCCAGATCGGTTGGTGAATGCTTCTTTTGGGGAACATGATGCGTACTGCGTTGGTGCTAGTACAGCTCTCCGACGCATTGATGGGCGGACAGACACACACGATAAAGCGGGCGGGCAGAAGCGGATAGACAGAGCAGACAGACAGACGGATATACAGTCACGGACAAGAAGCGACAAGCACGGAGAGACAGACGCGAACAAACACACGGAGAGACACGGCCAGAGCGTTGCGAACAAATGGACGGACGGAGAGACAGAGAGATAATACATCTACCTATCCGTCAGGGCAACGTTTTTTATAGTCCATGTATACTCGATGTAAACTAGAAATCTGTATGCTCCATTTTTTAAGAACATCTCTGCTTATAAGCAAGAAATTTATTTAAATGGAATGAATTGTAGACAATTGAATTTGTACGTACCATTGAATTGTATAAACGAATAAGTACACACATTTTGTAATTAAAATGGCTCTCTTCACAGGCTTATTCGGCAGATGGTGAAAGACTGCAAAGTGAAACCGGAAAACATCCACCTGATAGGTCATAGTCTGGGGGCACAGATCTCAGGATATATTGGCAAAGCTGTCAAGAATATTGGAAAAATAACAGGTAAGATAAGGACTCAATCCCAGGACTTACGCTTTAGCAAAGCGAAGGACTAAAATTAATACTATTTTCATTGGTATGAAGTCAGCAACAATGAAATAAAATATCTCAATGACCAAATAGTTTTTTTAACTCTCTCAAAATCATTAAGGTGCTAAAAAACTAGAAAGCTGACAATCTGGAAAGAAACCTTTTTGTTATTGTGGATTCTATTCTACAATATTCTGTCAGCTCATTCATCACCTTTCAAAATATAAATTAAAAATTAGTTAGATTACTCATATTCAACACAATATGACACAGAAAGCTTACGAAGAGAAATGTTTTCGGTATCATAGAAAAGGTAATGGCATCCTAACAAAAAACCACAAGTGTAAGTTAATGAGATACAACACAATATAATAACTAACTACATAAAAAACTATGTAATCGTAGAAGATACAATGTGAGGCGCGTGTGTTGGCAGCGCTGGACCCCGCGCAGCCAGCGTTTGAGGGCTACAACCCGAAGGTGCGGTTGCACGCCAGCGACGCCCTCTTCGTCGAAGTGGTGCACACCGACGCCAAGCCCACCATCCCGCTCTTCGGACTGGGCATGATCGCCCCACACGGTACGTGCTGCTATCCACATTCATACTAAAACGCTGCATTTTAATTTGATTAGCCTTTGTTCAGTGTTCTAAAAATAAACTGTGGAAACCCATGTGGGTAGCTGTCTATCCACGTTTTAAAAATGTTTTAATTTAAGTGTTGGCAGCATCATATTATTTTATGAAAAGAAGTGTAGATGTTGCGCCCAAAGCAGACGTATCTTCCAGGTACCGTTTTAATTTTACTAATTTTATGAATTTAAAATTCTTCATGTGTTGCAGGAGACGTGGACTACTATATAAATGGTGGCGCCAGTCAACCTGGTTGTCTAATACCTAAAAGTCTACCCTCTCTCACGTCTTTAACAGATTTCTTAAATCTTCCGTTGTCAGGTGAGTACATTTAACTAACGAATTATTTTAAACGCAATTACATAAGGTAGATGGGGAATAAAAAGAGGCCAATCTTGATCTCTGTTCATTTTATTCTCTTCCTGTTGCTATCCATTTTAGTATGAATGAGCGCAAGTACCGTTTGTTAGCTATCGCGTCTTCATCTTACCTGGCCCTGGAAATGATTATTCTTCATCGTTCATTAGCTGCAACCCGAAGAGGTCGTACGTACTAACTCTGGATCGGTGTCCTAGTGATTGGCAACCTCGTGTCGTGCCCGCACGGACGCTCCACGGAGGTGTTCATCGAGGCGATTCGCCTGAGCAACTGCACCTTCTGGGGCCACCCGGGCACCGTCGTGGACACCGCCTTGAGGTACGTAAGCGCGCACTCGCTCTCTTACCAGGCCTCCTTCTCCCACGGAGGGGGGGGGGGAGGGATGATGGCCTCGTAAAGGGCATGGTTTCTAGTGGAGAGTTGCAGACGACCACACGGGCCGCGAGTTTTACGGCGGCACTCATGTCGTTAGCTAGGAGCTTAGCGTCGCCTACACACGGTGCTAAGCTCCGAGTTGCCGAGTTCGCCCGCAACCCTCCAGTTGGGCCCCCGGCGCGAAGGGCTTCTTCGGATCCCACATACGAGAGTCCGACCGGGAACACGAAGCCCGAGAGTCCAGGCTCATTGATCTATATTCCAGGCGTCGCGACAGGAGGCTGGTTGCCTGCTTCGACAATTAAAGAGTTTGCGTTCCGTCGCAGCGTCGTGTCGAACGGGGCGCTGCTGCGCTACCTGACGCCCTCCAAGGAGGAGTGCTCGGCCAAGACGTGCTCGCCGCTGCAGCTGCGCAACGAGCGGCTGCCCGCGCGCGGGTCCTTCGTCGTGGCCACCACCGGCGCGCGCCCCTTCTGCAGTGAGTAGCGCCTGCGCACACCCTCCTCCACCCCCTCCCCCGCCTCCGCTAACCGTCGAGTTCCCAGAGTTCAACGAAAATGGGCCCCATGCCATTCCTTTCATCAGCCCTTAATCGGATGGATCGGTTTAGGCGTTGGCGTTGATCACGGACAGACAGACGGACGGAGAAACGAACAGACGAACACACAGACAGACAAACAGACAGACATTTTGTCGTAAGTCGATTTTTCATCGGTATCAGGGATCCACAAAACATGGACTCTAGGTACATCACGAGTTAGAGGATTTTTTTCTGTATTTAGCAGCAGGATTTGTGTACTTTACCGGGGCCCGACAATTAGAGATTTTCTACGGAAAATTCGCCGTTTTCTACTGCACAATTACAAAACTTTCTCTTCTAACGAAGTACCTTCGTAACAAATATAAATATACCCAAAATATTTGGAGAGACCGGATATTTGGATAACAACATAGTATCAGATATTTGTTACTGTCTCCAAGGTTTCAGTACATTCACAAGACGAAAAATTTTCTGTTAGAAGTGAAAAGTCTTCAAGACTAACGTATTTATATTAAAAAAAATTATTTTCATTCGCATTTTTACGGAAAAGCAGTATTCATTTTCATAAAAACTAAATATTTCAACTTTGATTCACTGACAAAATGATCCTGGGTCGATGGATTTCAAAATTTATTTTGATTGAGAAATTATAGTTCCTACAAAGTAAGACTTACCGAGAGCAGTGATTTTAGTAGTTCTATATTTACATAAATATTTATTTTAAATTTTTTATAAGAAAAATTCAATGAAAACAATAGATTATTAAAATAACAAACAAGTTAAGTATGAGGTTTCATCCGACACCTCCCCTGCTGACCCAATTCTCAATCCAATAAAGAAGAAAAAGTTCGCTTAATGAGCGCGTTGCAGCTGGTTGTGGGGGCGACGCGTGTTGCAGTCTCGGAGCCCGAGGTGGACGGGCGCATGGCGAAGGCGCTGGGCGCGGTGCGCGACGTGGGGCGCGAAGCCCTCGGCGCGCTCGCCGGCCTCCCCGGCGCCCTCGGCCGACCGCGCCCCTAAGCCCCTCCCCCCCTATTCTAGCAGTCCATCACCACTGATTTCTCAAGACAAGGAGACCTCGCAGTGCAAGAAACTTCATCGGACGTCTTCTCCCTTCATGAAGTCGCTGACCTGACTCCTGGCGGCGAGCTTCGTCCCTGAGCCCAGAATCAGCTTTTGGCGATCATCAGATTCACCATCGGCGCACAGTACCACCGGCACTCTCGGCTGAACCTTGCCCCGCCCCCACTCCTCCCATATATTTTCCTCGTGGCACTCCGCAGTTCAACAAACTTCAGCAAACACATCAAGTAGTTGAAATGATCACTCGACCCCGCGAATAGCGACGTCTCCGATGTTAAATGCCCCTCCAGCATATCAAAAAGAGCTCTTCGCGTTCTTTGTCGTAGGCATCTGATTCCTAACAATCTGCAATGCAAGAATACCGTACTGCCTCAACATACGTGAACAATAAGTTCAAGTCCTTGGCCCCCAAGTTATTGACGCAATTGCCTTTCTTGAACAAGGTACCAGCTCTCTGCGTTAGCCGGTGCGCAACTTCAGCGCGCTAGATGACATTATCATTTCAACCCTCCCACAGCCAAATTGCCTACTGACAATCTGTAGTGCAAGAATCTTAAGTTGCCTCGACAAGACTTATCAAACTATACTGAACGTACTTAAAAGAACACAAGTTACTGGATACTGATTGCAATAGCACTTCACCATGCAATGCGAACTTAAATGAGACCATGGTCTCTTTGTTCGGCTGCAGATGCACCAACCGCTGAGCCCATTATCGCCCCCACCCATTAATGAACAAATATATTCCAACATTCAAAAATGCACTTACTAATCAAAATAGCTAGTCGTAGGTTCCGGCGGCATGATCCCTTCTTCTGACACATCTCTAAGCGGACTAAGAAATGGGTTACATCTGTGGAGCTGAAATGACCCTCGACAGGAAACTGGCGTCACTTCTTTTCCACTTCTGCAGCACCCCTTTGCCCTACGATCAAGTCTCTACAGAAAATCGTCTAATAGCGTTGAGCTTAAATTGAAGAGGTGAGTTCACACTACGTCGGCTTGAAATTCATGCGAGTTTCATTCACGGGTTATTTGGACGGAGTGACAAGTCATAAAACACTGCTATTCTCAGCCTTTGATACAGCAGAGATCAATTACCTGCCCTAGTTGTATGGAGAATCTCAAGCTTTCATAAATTGAACGGTTCCTCTCATTCACTCTATGGTCTAACCACGACTACACCATGAAGTTAATTAATTGATATAAAAACTACATTTTTTGGTACTTTGTTCAATGATTGTTTAAGATGTCACACATCCAACGTGAGCCGCATCTATTCTCAACTCTTCATGATAGCATTACGAAATTAGCTGACAAGTTTTGCTACTTGGGATGCCAAAAAATTGACTAGAATTTTGAACGATGAGAAAAAGGCGCGGAGAAATATGACTAAAACGTTTTTTATGCTCTTATATCCCGAAGGGTATAATTACACGATCAATGCTTCGAATTCGAAATTTCATGAAAATCCACCCAGATGCCAATTTCCCATTGGCAAAACAGGGAGCTGCCTAAAGCGGCAAATTTTTATGGGCGGCTAAATTTTCACATGAAAAAAAAGAAATAAAATAAAATTAATATTATAAAATCAATGATAAAGCATAGTTTTGAAATAGAGTTTAATTGCATAAAAATCTGAATTCTCAAAAATATAGTATCCTCAAAATATCACAAAAGTTCCAACAATAATAAAATACATTAAAAACTTGAATTATTGTTCAAATTCGTTGTGTTTCGTTGAATTTTAAAAATATGGACATAACTTTGAAAAGGATTTGAAGAGGCAATTTACGGAGGGAGGCAAGGAGCATAAAACCGCCAATGCCTCCACGGACTGCAATTTCAACGCTGATTTCTTCCACCGCGTTCCTGCTCGTAAGCTAATAAAAGAGAGGGAAGTTCGCACTAACCACAATTACTTTGTCCACTTCGCGAATCAACACTCTGGAACCCCTGAGCATAAACACGACAGGCAAGAAAACTTGTAGATGTAAACCACAAGATAAGAAACAGGGAAAACAATCCACCGGTGACCACGAGACATAGTTTGGAACCACCTCAACTCTTCTTTAATGATCGAACTTGAATATTCAAGTGTTTACACAAAATGATCCCCTTTTTCTACGTAGTGTACTGACTTTTTTAAGATTGGTACGCTTTTAAATGGGTTTTAATGAATGAATTGTGGCTTTCAAGCCATCGAATTTTAAGCTCGACCCATCGACTTAAATTACTGGTTTCCTTTATCTTGATGATTCATGTGAATTGTTCTGTTATGCTATTTATTATTTTTTCTAGAAAACACATTAGAGCAAACATTTTTCTTCTGAGTTTTTAAAAGCTAAAAAATAAATAATACACTAATTCTTCATGCATTTTGTTTATACATATTCTTCTCCTTTCCAACATCTAATAAATATATAAAAAACGACGATGAAGTTAATACAATTTTTGTAACAAATTGCCAATAAATACATTTTCATAAAAATTGTAAACAAAAATATTGATAAATTTACCTAATGATATATTTATTATGGGCCAAAATAATAACAATTGCTCTGGTCTTCGATTCCGTTCGTCCATATTATAATTGTATTGTTTCAATTTAGAATGTTTACATTTAGATTTAACATTTTCGATAAGGAATTAAGTATAATTGTAATTATCATGTAATGTTCTCGGGACAGTAAATATATTTCCGTAATAAAAGATTTAAACAAAGATTATTCGCCTTTCCAACACGATAAAAACAGGCCTGAGATTTTCATATGCATCGAAATGTAAGCATCGAATATGCATCGAAGCTTATGCTATGACATGCATCGAAATGTAAAGCAGCTTAATCGATATTTCACGTTCACACGTACTCAGATATTCAAAATGTCTAGTTGCCGTCATTCAACACACAACCTGCTGAGATGGCGCAGGGCATCGACTGAGAGGCCTCTGATTGAGAGGTCCTAGGGTTCGATGCCCGATGGTGGCAACGTATTCGTCACTAGCTACATAACTACATGGAATGCATCCGCTATCTGGAGGAGAACTTTAGCGGCCGGCTGCTCTGATCAGCAGTTTTCGATGGTTTCTTCGACCAACACCAGGCCAATGACGGAGCAGACTCCAAAAAACAGGCCACTTGCAGAGTGCAATTTCCCCATCCTCTCTCTTATCCCATTCTTACTCCTTATTTACACTAGCACTTACATGAACTACACTCCCACACATGTCAGGAGATCAGACTCGAGCTTCTCCTTTCTGCGGTGGTGTCCCCTAATTGGATGGGGAAAATTCAGAAAACTTTAATGACACGCCGGACTTCTTGCACGCACCGTCTGCTGTTCAAGCTTTATTCCCGGTCCGCGCATGGCCTCCCACTGGCCGGCGTCTTTGACGGTCCGCCGCCCCGACGAACGTCGGAGAAGCTGTTTCGCGCCGTTGTTCCGGCGCGGTTTTTGAATTGTCGCGTACAGCCGCAACGACCTGGATGTAGCAAGTTCAGCAAGGCGACGTCTAGGCCGGCGCCGAATCTCACTATTCAGCTGGGAAACATCACAGCCACCTACCGTGACAAATTATGTACCACACGTACAGGACTATAGTAGGAGTCGACACGCCAGAGGACACACGAAACAACCTTCATATGAAGTAAATATATGATCCCACCCACACATATAAAAAAGTATAATTCTGTAATTATAATTATACAAAATACATATAATAATTTTAACTTTATTGTAGAAAATAAACTAAAACAAGTTTTCACTTCGTCAAAATCATGCGTTGTCGATTCTGAATTACGCGCTTTCCTTTGGCTTCAGCAAAAACAATTTTTGGGGATTGACTGATTGCTGTTGTTGGGCGCGTCAACTAATGTCATTGGCCCCGCAAGTGGGGCACATGTTGGGTAATGCAGGAGGTGGCGGTGAACTTCCCTCGCTGAATGGGGCATCGAACTGAATGACGGCTTGCAGGAGGTTCCCAAGCAGGTATCTCCCTCACGGGGGGGGGGCACATTACCTCATGACATGTGTGATAATGTAGGGCATGTGAGTGTGTGCAAGCGCCAGTAAGGGGTGAGAATAGGACGAAGCCGAGGAAGTTAAGATCGCGGACGGTTCATGGCCCGTCTGTCAGGGTTCTGTTCTGGTATTTGCGTGGTATTCATTGGAGTAATCGCGGAAATCTAGCAAATCTATATGAATATTAAAGGAAAATTCAATAATGAAAACAGAAGTATTTGGTTACACAAAAATTGCTGTTTTATAAAATTGAGACCGTTTGCGTGATCCTGAAGATAAGCTATTGCTCTACTCACACAAACTTATTGTAACTACAGGGGCTGCATTTCTCAACTTCTAAGATCAACTAAAAGCGTTGTGGTTTAATAAGACACAAGTGAGATTTTGCTCAGCGTGTAGGAAAAGATTGTACACGCTGAGCCCCTGCTCCTGGACTGCCCAGGTGTGCAGCTTAACGCGAGGGAAATGTCGATTCACTACGCTCATCGACATAGTGTTCCCACATTTTAGAAAATAATTCGCCGATCACTCCATTGAATGGAGCGGGAGAGAAATTGTCTTCAATAGTAACTAAAAAATGCAATGTAATACATGCATACATAACAAAGTATTTAAATTATTCCATTCCTCAATCACAGATTTTCTTTAGAGTTTTCAGTAACAGATCTGATTTATTAATATTTTGATTTTTGTTTCGAGTTTCCAATCGCAGCGTTTCGTTCGTGAATAAAACTTCGAATTGCATACAAACGTTAATTAAATGTTCTGTTGAAATTAAAGTTAAAAGTTTATAGCGACCAACTTTTTGCATAAAATCAACATTTCCCAGCACAGTTTTGCTGGTAGCCGGTTTCGAGTTAAAATTGTCGATCATGATGTTCTAAACTCGGGCGGGTGGCAAACCTAATTCCACTTTCCTTTATCGTGTCTTTTTGCGTTACGGTAATGGAAGCACACTTGCAGAGCGGTACCAGTACCGCTACATAGTGTAAACTAGTCGCGTAATAATTAAAACCGCAAAAAGAAATATAAACCAGTTGAAATTAAAGAGTAAGAGGGCAATCCTAGCAAATTATCAATAGCCCAAAAGACAAATGAAAGGTTAAGTTAGTGAATTTGGGTTGATTGTTGTTTCCAGTCGCGTCAACTACTAAGGTCATTAGTCCGGTAAGTGTAGGGCATGTTTTATAGAGGGAGATAGCGACGGTCCTCATCAGCACTATGGAGAGATCCGGTGCCAACTTACACCTAGCCTGTCGAGGTTTTCCCAACCAAGTATCTTACAACAGCGAGGCACCGTCTCAGCCAGGACAAGTTCCAAGTTCCCCACTGGTCTCCCGACATGTGTAGTAGTGCACAACATGTAAGAGTATGTGTGTGTGTAAGGGGTGAAAATAGAACAAGGTACAGGAAAGAAAGATCGCGCGTGGTCCGAGCACGTTTGTTAGGATACTGCACCGGCACTCGCCTGGTGTTAATCGGAGAAACCACGGAAAACTACCGAACAGAGCAGCCGCCCCACTAGCGCTCTCCTCCAGACAGTGACTGAATTCGACTTATCTATCCAGTTGGTATCGAAAATCCTACCATCGCACTCCTATGAGCTACTGTCAGAGGCCCTGCAGTGACGAATTGATGCCCTGCCCACCTAAGATGGTACGAAGTCAATTTGAGATATCAAATAATTCGAGTAATGAATTACCGAGTTACAACTCCACATGTAACTCAAAATAAAGTATGTAGGTAAATACTGAAAACAGTCTGGTGTATGTCAACCAGCTTGGAGAGCGCAGTGTTTTACTGGAACGCCTACGATAAGTAAAATCACGCACGATCACGCAATGTGAAGTATTTGGCGTTCACTACTCACGCACCGTCGACGGGCCGCCGCACGCGTGGCCTCGAGTGAAGAGCCTGAGCACACACGACCTTTCGATGGCAAGTGCAGCTCGGAAAGCCCCACGTGCTCCTACACGAACATTCTCTGAGAACGGTGATCAGTATAGTCACACAAAACAAATCAAATCACTTAGAATACGTGTTGGAGACAGAGGCTCGGCACATTAGCAGTCACAAAAGGAAGACTTACAAAACAAATGACAATATCAGTCATGGTCACTACTTCGAAGACAACATTGGAATGGAAGGAGGAAAACCCACGAGAAGTGGACATGTACTTTTATATGTCGAAGCATTACTTGCAAGTGTATGTTAAGGATTTATTCGAGGAAAATATTTCTTGCTGTGAAAGCATCAAAGCAAGCGGAAAAAACTTCTTAGTTAACAAAAAATAAAATAATATGTAATTTAGAAGTGTCAATGCGAAACATCCACTCGATTATCTGTCGTCCTGAAAGATAACTATTATTCTTTTCGAAAGACATTACTGCAAACTTTACAGTAACTTTACATACGTAAGTATGTAACAATACTAAAACTTTCTATTTCCAACATAGTTTATGAGACGCGAGAATTTCTGGAGATATTTTGAAGGTTCAATTTAAATACATTTATGAGTCTTTCCTAGTAACTAATAACATTATATCAAATATTTTTACAAATTTTTTTTCGTTACAGGCAGCCACGGATACAAAAATATTATCTTCATTGAAACTTTTTCGAAGATTAGATACTCCAGAAAATGAAGATTCCACACTCTCGATTGGTGATGTTTTAAATAATTGTGCATTGATGTGGATTTCTTATCTTATTTGGAGTTAATGGAGTGCAAAGGACTTAGAAAGCAGATGCGGTTTCTGAGACAATTCTGCAAGAGAGAAGGAACATGCCAAAATTTTTTTAAATTTTGTAATTGTATTTCCAAATTCAGAGTTTATAGTGGAAATCGAATGTAAGTCGTATTTATAAGTGTATTCCACCGTATTCTTACAAGAAATAAAAATAAATTGAAGCAATTTTTTAAAAATATTGAGAATGTCACAGGGACTTCAAATAAATTAAAGCAAGTTATTCAAAATCGCAGAGCTTCGAGTGGGATAGGCCTATTGGAGAGTTATCAGTTTGGAAAACATCCTATGCGTAGTTTAGGCGCTTGTGGCACTCACAGATGAGCGGACGTTTTGCTGTAAACCAATGTTTCGGTAGCGGAAAACACTCACGGTGGGAAAAGGACCCAGAAATCGTGGATTCTGACTGCACAATGTGTAGCAGAAAGTAATTTATTGCATATTGCAACAAGATTTATCCACGTTTTCTCTACCAAGACCCCACAACGCGAGTTTTTTGGCGATTAGTCGCGGTTTTTTTGCCGCAGCATTACATAACTTTCTCTATTCTGCGAATGCTACTCGGTATGTACATACGTATACCAGGAAGTAAAAAGACAAAAAGAGAGGAAGAAAAGAAGAATGGCAAGATTGAAGGAAAAAGGCAAAAAGGAAGGAAGAAATGCGCAGGAAGAGTCCAGCGCAGCCCGTGGTTCGCCGCAACCGTCGTTGAAGGCTACGACAGAGCTGCGGTAGGTGAAAGATACTCCTTCCCGTGGCACGTACTCAACGGTATTACTCCAGGAGCTGCTTGAAACAGATCGGGCAGCACCAGAACGGAGTGGCCACTCAGAACTGACCAAATTACTATAAATAGTGTGTAAAAATATGAGTATTGAAAGTCGTGAAATGAAAGATGTTTTCGTACAAGTATTTCGTCGAGAGTATATTTCCAGTTTAGCCAATACTTGACTATTTAGGCGTTTAATATAATATTTATTAACACACACAAAATACGAATGAGAAAATATTTGTTTATAACAAGCTTGCTACTTGTTTAAGGAAAAAGGTTGATTAAAGGAAATAAATGTGAATCATTATCGTAAAAAGTTGACATAAAAGTAGACAATCCATTACGAATAATAATTTAAAAAGTATTTGGGGTTTCTTCTAATGAGAAAGGTAATAATTTCGTAAGATGATTTCAAATACGACTTATACGATCGCAATAAAAAGTACATTATTGTTTCTGTTTATCTTCACTAACGAAACACTTCTAGGCCATCATTTCAAAAAACATAATGAGTTCTTGTGATATAAGCTCAAAATTCTACTCCTTTTTTGAATTGTACATTGAAACATTAACTATTTTAACAGCAAATTTAATGACTTTTTTTGGCTTTTCGTCATAATGTTAGAAAAGGCAAACGAAATAGGAACTGATACTAGTGGACTGAGAACCGTGGGACAAAGACGAAATCAAGAAGTAAAGAAATCACTAAAATGTTGTTGGGATTTTAGCAATGTCTACGAAGGTAAATGCCAATATCATGTTTTCACAGAATATCGGGGAGAACAAAACAACCTGACATTTGCCTTGAGGAGTCTTATCTCCTTCCCCTGCTCTTGCACTTTTTCCTGCAACTTACCTTAATTACTCAATACTAAGTAAAAAAAGAGACAAAAGAAAAACTTATTCGAACCCTGCCCAAAGCGAGTTTAATTTATATATTCTTGCACTTATACATATCACTTTCGCTCCGAAATGTAGTTTAAGAGCTCTTTCTATACAAAAAATAAGGATTATTAAATATGTAATATTGAAATGCAAGACGATGGAGGCACTTATTATTCTCAAAGCAAATATAGGCAGGGGACACTTCGGGGAAGACGAAGCGCGGAAATGGATAAGAACTGAAGTAAGCTGCTGCAGTTATTTACCATAGGCCACCTTTTGGAGGAGAAAAAGAATGATTTCTATCTTTGGTGTAAGAGGGAAGTAATTTTATGTACATCCTCTCTGCATCCCGTCTTCCTTGTCACCACATCGCCTCGCCACTTCTTCCCCCCTCCCCTCATCGTCGCTGCTCTGCAGTGAATTACATCGACATAAATTAAAGAAACAAATTAAGTAAACAATATATTAATGAACTTTGAATCACAAGGTCATACATTAATATTTATGGGATGAGGAGGAGAAGAAGAAAAAGAAAAAAAGAAGAAGGGAAAAAAGGCAAACTATGTCGCGATAGTAATACATCATAATAAATGAAGCGCCAGAGATGAAAGCAAGATTAAGCAATAAAAGGAGAGCCCACGGGCGAGCTAAATCCTATAAAAATGCTACGTGATCCAGACACCTCACAGCGATTTCACGAAAGAAGGTACTCATCACAAATCTTGGGGCGGTGACTGCGGATCTCCAAAACGTAAGTTGACGTGGACTAAGGAAGTCGGTAAGGGAAAGCAGATAAATATGATAAACACGAAGGAACTTTCAGAGTAAGAAGAAACAGGTAGAAAGTTTCTCAGACCAGACAAAGAGAAGACGTGCAGTTTCGAGATTTACTATTTTAGTCGTATATTTCTATTAACACTAACGCCTATCCAAATCTCACTACACAGAGTATTTCAGAAGAAATGTTACAAACTTACAGGGATGTAGAGAGAGTGAAAACGATCCTTACTGCAAATAAAAGTATAGTGAGGATTGCATATTATGAATATTTAGCTTTGTATATCTGTGACATTTACCTCCGTCCGCACAGATGTTCGACGGGTACATGAAATCTCGTCGACTGCATTAGAAACTGACCCGCCGATGACTTGTGAGGTAGGACATGCCTAAATATCACGAAGGAATTTCATGTGTGTAACTCCGTTATCCCACTACATGTTCATTGGCATTAAAATCCTGCTATATGTTCATTGGCAAAACGTGGTCGATGTAGACCACATTTACAAGCCTTACAAGTTTGTTACAATTGTTCCGAGACACATGTATACCTCAGTTGATGCTTCGATGCCCATTTTCAAGTTGGGGCGAAAAGACTCCGGACTTCGGCTTTCGCGATTTACATAAAACATTCGCCTGCACAACGCATGCTTTCCAAAGAATTTTTAAGCTCAAATATTTCTCGCGAACACGCAATATGCCTCACATTTGGACAATCACATTATTTTAGACAGCGCCCCATAGCTAATACCAAAATTAGCCGGATAATGTCCGAAATTAACAGTTTATCGTAATTCTCACAGCTTTATATAAAATGTCACGTTAGCTAATGTGCGAATTAGGTGGGTAATTCGCGAATTAGCCATATTTCGAACTTAAGTTGTAACATATTCTCTATATATTAGCAGACGTCCTGCTTTCTCTCTCTCTTTCTTTCTCTCTCCCTCTCTCTCTAACTCTTTTTTCCTTTCTTCCCCTCATCTTTTTCCATCCATTTTCCCCCTGTTCCCTTTGTCTCTTTTCCTCTCTGTTTCCTTCTCTCTCCCTCTCGTTTCCTTCTCTCTTTTATCTCCCTCTTTCTCTTAGCTCGTCTCTCCATCCCGCACTGGTCGCTCCTGCTGTCCTTTACGGTCTTGCCCCGCGTCACACGGCAACCCCAGCAACAATGAGGCCCGGGTGGTTTGGGAATTGCATTTAATTAATGAATCATCTTGTGGTGCAGCGCCATCTAGTGGAGTTACAACAAAATGAACCACATAAAAACCTCCACGAAAAAACACGTAGATGTTCCAACTTTCTTGGAGATCGGTTAAACGGTGTCGGAATTTATCGATCTGAAACATTCCGACATTTATTTTTAGGTAAATAGATTTGTACGTATTCGGCATGTATCTTTTGCAAAAATTCTAGGAACTTAGATAGTAAAAATACTAAAATGTAACACACAACGTAATAAATGCAAAGGAAAATAAACTGAGCATTTCCAGGATTTTGTGTGTGTTTTACATGAATGTTTTCGCTCACATTTTTACACTTGAATTGCCAACGAGTTGACTTTGGTTGTACAGTGAGCGGAGAGTACTGTCCACGGAATAATTCACCTCGACCGCCGCCAGGGCGCACCGCGGTCGTCACACTGGAATCTCTCAACATGGAAGGTGCATGCAAGTGTAATTTAGTTCGGTGTAATTGACCATACAGCCACTGCCCCCTCTTTCCCTGTCATAGCCACGACCTCTAACTCCGCCGTCACCGCCGCCGCCCACAACCTCTTTCTCCACCGGCACACTGGACGAGAGGCACACGTGAGCATATGAGTACAGTGTAATGTACTACACTTCCACTGCCCCCTTCGCCCCTGTCATCTCCATGACTACCGCCGTCTCCACTGCTACTGACAACTAACCACCACCACCTGCCAAATCCTCCGCCGCAGCCGTCACCTCCACTCAACACTCCCAGCGCAGCACCTACATACACGCGAGCGAATACAGAGTAATTTACCACGCAGTCTCTCCCATCGCCATGTCCACCACCGCCGCCGCCGCCAGCCACAAACCACTACCGCCACTCGCCGCCTCCGCCTCCACTCCCGGCGCGCCAGGTGCATAAAAGCGCGAGCTGCGCGGCGGGCGGCACTCGTCGGCGCGGTTATGGCTTCGTCGCTTCGCTGCGCGCTGCTGGCGGCGCTGCTGGGCCTGGCGGCGGCGGCGGGGCCGCTCGGCCAAATCACGCGGGCCGCGGGGGCGGTGGGCGCGCCACTCGAGGAGGCCGTGCAGCCCGGTGAGTGCAGACGCACATTCACTTGCGGTATCTCCATATCATTCGAACAACACAACACTCGAATAAATTGATATTGTCGAACCTCCGAGTAGGACGACCTGGATGGCCGCGGTGGCTAGAGCGTGTGCCGGCCCAAAGGGTCGCAGTTCGAGGCCCGCAGTGGCCATCTTTGTTTGTGCCTTGCTTTTCATCTATGTGCGTAGTTGTGCAGTCTGCTGGCCACAGACCGACAAGCGCGCATGTTTATTTGGTATAAATTGTTAATATGCGTCCCTGTGAGGGGCATAGTGAGCAGCCAGCGCGGAATCTCCCGAAGCTGGAAAACCTCCAACTTATAAACGATTCAAATTACAAACAGAAAAATGTTATTTTGTATTCATAATCTATTTCGAATAAGTAATAGATCAACGGCATTCTTTTCAAGATAACTATTAATAAACTTTTTATTATTATAATTTGCATTTGTAAGATTAGTGTGTAGGTCATAACAACCCACATAGAGAGCTTTCAAAACACGAAAGAACATTTTGGTTTAAAGAGTTTAAGACGGTTACATAAAAATTAGAATAACTAGATGCCACTAAGAAAGATAATCCAAATGTTTGAGTACATCGCTGCGTGGACTACAATATTTTGAGGGTTATATTTTGCAGAGCCTTATTTTTTACCGACACCTCATATTTTATTTATATGAATGGAAAGCAGGTTCTCTTGTGCCTATGACAAAACACACAAGCCGTAGAAGCGCAAAAATGGTAAGAAGTAGGTGACTCAAGTCCTTTTGATGATTGAAACAATCATAGAAAGTGCATACAATGGGTATTTACAATATTCCATGCACATCTGAAAGGTTTTGTCCCAATACAGTGGAATTGATTAACATGCATTCATACCTACAATGGTTTCGCCGAAAACAAAGTATCTTCTCTATTAAATAGCAGATGTAGCCTTATTAGTTGGAAGCAATCTAAAATGTAGACTTGTGACAATCGTTGGTCTTACTTTCACCAGCCTCATTTGAGTAAAATATTGGCAATTTAAATATAGAACCAATTGTAGCCATCCTTATTTATGTTTTCTTTATTTCTGGATTTCTAAAGTGAACTGCGAAGTAGAAAACCATTTATGTTTTTATTGGGTCTTTTTACAGCTTTGGCTCGTTAACCTCATTACTCCGTAACGCATAAAACGTCATACTACTCGAATACGCCCGACACGCACAATCTGGAGCCAACTTGTCACTGACAAACAGCACGGGCGGCACACTCTTTCTACGCCAAAACACTCGAGGGACACACACACACACACACTAACGAGGGTACTCGACCCCGACACGCGTTCGGAAAACGCATCACTTCGGAATTGCTCTGAAGGAGTCCAACCACTTTCGAAACACGATTACGCGCACGAGCATTCAGGTTTCGGGCAACCACCTGCACTTAGCCCGGTCAGACAGGACGCCTTCCACCGACAGAGCTAGGATTTCTAACCCGGTCGATGCAGGAGAGATTGCGCTGGACAAAGCGGGTTTGGCGGTTATCACGAGATACTCCCGTTGCCCTCCGACTCTAATTCCTGCTTTTTAAAAAAAATATTTTCTTAAATTTAAGGTAGCATCAACATCGAGGACATTAACGAACACTATTGCTTTTAACGGTAACTGTGAAGGTGACGTGACATGGCGATGAAAGGACGAACACACATACAACCATGCCCGACGCGGGTCTGGAACACGCGATCCTTCGGTTCTAGGTCGCTACGGCACTACTGCCTGATCTCGGCCATCCGGACCGGCATTCCTGTGTTGTTGCATTACATTCTTATCATCCGAATGGCTAATTTCCAATTCTGCAGGATTATGCTGCTCTAGATACCCAGGAAAACCGGAAACCCAAAAGTCATGAAACAGTTTGGATGTGGCTGAAAAATGCAAATACTTAATTACGTTAATGTACCTATTCGCATTCTCCACTTCCTGACTCAGAGTGTCATGGCTTGCGAGAGAGCTGACGTCATGCAACGGCATTCAAACGTTGTGTTAGGAATCAACATTTTTCTTTCATATTCTTGGAATGTAAAGAACTGTATTAATGCAATAGTCGTGAACACCAGTTTTGTTAAACTACTTAATTTCTTGCATTTTTATAAGATATAATTTTATTTGTTTCTCATCAGCAGGGTTGATATCCTTTTTGGAAAACGATTTTTGGTGTTTTGTCAAGCAGCATATTTGAGCTGCAAGAAAGTATTATCATAATAATATATCCATCAAATCGTTGACACATTCCTGGTATGCTCCTTAATAACTAGGCACTGGCATCCCAATGAAGAACACTTATCTTGAACATGAGTAAAAACTGGGTTTCGTACGAGACACTTTAACCCATTGTGTGGTGGTCTGTGATGGTTGTGCCTGCTCCGAAGGGCAGAACGAATCGGACAAATCCGACACGTATCCCGAGCGTATGTGAGCCCCGAAGTTTTGACCACATGTACCAGTTGATTTATGTGGTTTACCCATGGTGTTACATGTTCTTATAACCCACGACCTATTATGTGAGATTAAGACCTACGTCTCGCCTTCTTCATGAGACCGCGCCTAGAATTTTTAATGACTAAAACTGGTATTCACGAGACTGTGGAGAGGTTTCATTCTAAGTTCCGCACATGTACAGCCAGTGGTCAACAGTCAGATTCTAAGGAATATAATGAATCAACAGAGACATTTTCGGAATAACTTACCTAAAACCGAATTCTTAAAGAGCCTTCCCAAGATACTGAAGGCTCGAACCATGCAAAAACACGCTCTCCACGATAAACATGTCAAGTTTTGTTCACAACAGATATACCGTTTGCAGGAATGATAATTTATCGCTACAGTGAATATTCATTGATATAATACAAGTTTCATGTAAAATAATGAACAATACCTGGAATACATTATTGTTAGGGTTTTATTGCAAAAATATTGTTTATCAATCGCTGAATTACCTGTAGACGTAGGATAACGATGAACGTTGATCAACAAAAACTAGTTAGAATTGCTTATTTACTTTAAAATACATTTGTTACGATTTATACATAAAGGTCAGGGAGAATTGCACAATATAAACATAATTCAAATTTCTAAAAGTTTTTGGTTTCCACGTATCTCTATTTCGTCTTGTTTCACGAGATAAATAAAGCCCATACGATTTAAAAAAAATATCGAAATATCTGCTAACACCAATCCATAACCAAACTTTAAATAATTATGTAGAAAAATGCACCCCGAATATGGTTCACAAGCCGACAAGGGCACGCACTTGGATAGTGTGTCAACGTGAAGAAATGATCACAGTTGGGTCAAGGAACTAGTGCCGGGTGGTATATTACGAGCGCAATGCCATTCCGACACGACAACTTTCACTTAATGGGATTCATGCAAAATGGACCTCTCCCATTGGAGCTCGAGTTACCACAGGATGCTCGGTTGCGTGCTTCCCGCATGGAAAAAGCACTAATGCTTCCCTGTTCAGGATGTAATTATGCATCCGGATAATGTTTTTATTTCTAAACAGGTCAGCACAAACGGTACTCATCACACACAAAAAGAAGATATATAAGCACTGGTGGATCAAATGAGCATTTCACAATAATTTTAGTCATAGATGTCAATTTCACTGCGCCATATAACAACAGCATGTCGTATTTATTATTTCATAACTAAAATATATTCTAAAAGGATGTAGATTAAAAAGAAATTTCACGAATGAAATATACAAATATTTCTTTCGTAGCTCAAATCTGTGGTCACGGGCTAAAAGTTCTTAAGTCAAAAACCATTCCCTACGCTTTTTTGTCGTTAAGGAAACATTTGAATTAGGTCGTTTTATTAAAAGGCAATGTGAATACTTAACTTGTCGTTTTACTACTTAACGCAATTTCGCCAAAAATTGACTTAAGAACTTTTACCCCGTGACCACAGAAATGTTATTCAAATAAAATTTTAAAAAAATCTTATCATGAAAAAAAATCGCTTCTTACAAAATGGGATGAGCCAGTGGCAAATTTTACAATTTCATGGAGTACGTTAAGGGACAGGAAAGAAACAAACAGGATTTACAGGTGCAATTTTCGATGAAAATTCGGAAAATGAGGCTTTTGTTTTGCACAGTTTACGCTTTTGTGGAGGTAAGAAAATTGTCGAAGTGACATTATATAATCTTGGTGTGTTTGCATTCTCTTTCAATACTACGATTTGCTTCTCAGAGAAAATAAACAAAGCAGACTCACACCTCAGCCTCGAAAACGTCGTTAATTGTTCTTAAAACATCCATGGTAAGTGTTTAGCACAAAGAAATAGAAGTAACAGTCAATCACTATTTTTTTCGATTTTGGAGATACAGCATTCTATTCCTACCGCCATTGAAGTCCACACAACTCTTTAAAAATGCACAGGTACATACGAATACCACCACTAAGAAGAAACTACTTGTAGTATCGTCTACCACGTTTACAATTGCGGATGTAAAACGGACTAGACCGGACGTACTTTGTAACTGCGTTAACACGTTCGCTCATAACTTAGTGATCCTTCAGGAACCGTATCGTGATCCATAAAACAACCGACATACTTCGTCACGAACGTGTTATTTGTGAAGGATTCGACCAAAACCTTAGTGCGTTTAACGTTGCATGTATTCAATGAACGGCATTAAAACATTTTTTCATTCTAGCGCTCGTAGTTTTTACTAATTTTTTTTACATAATGGCACTGGGCCAAGTATCGTGCGTGCGGTCTTTGTTTTCGTGAAGTTTTGGCGCGCGAGGAGCAAACAGGAAGGGGAAATGGCTCAAGGGCTTCCCGTTGCGGTGCCGCAACCGCGCGTTCGCGGGACGAGTTCCTCTCAGCCTTCGAGACCCACCATCAGCCCCTTTTGCCGTCCCGCTTGCGATTGTTCTTTTCGCAGGCTCTGCAAACATTGTGATTCAGTTTTAATAGCGACAGGATATACTTTTTTAACCGACACCAACTCAGACAGACTGCCAGTATCCGACATTTACTCTGAGAAATGTCAACGTATTCCACGATCCACAAAAATACTACTCTGATTACATGTAATAAACAAAAGGAAATGTAAACAATGATAAAAAATGTAAATCTTGTGACGCAAATTGTTGGCATTTTAACGTAATTGATTTTTTTTCAAAGTTCACAATGTAGACAATACCTCGGAGAAAACACTTTGGTTTAAAGGGTGTAAGCTGTAGATATGTTACTGATATTTTTAGAGCGCTTCTATAAAATAAAACAATGCAAAGGAAACTGCAAAAACAAGGAGTATCTTCGCGTCCGCAGTCCGAGCGAGGACAACTACCTAATTCTCACGAGGTGATGTGGTGGAAAAATCCCGCAAAACAAGTCGTTACGTAACATCACGCAAGCGAGAACACTACCTGTGCGTTTTAGCGATTACCCTTTTTCCAAACCGAACCGCCAACATCTGCGGTGAATGAAGTGTCGTGTTTATAATACGATACATGTTTATTATACGATGGGAAACAGGTTTTCACAACTCTTCAGCCCTTCGCTATGGGCCGATTTCGAGAACAGGTTCGCTCAGTCTGTGCACCCTAGTGACAACCGAAGTAGCAATCATCCCAAAATCCTAGTTCCATCATCCCAATACTTTTCGTGAAGGAAGTTCATAGATAATTTACCCAAAAAAAAAAGGAATTAGATACCACTGAGAGCTTCCATAAATAGCTCAGATGGCTGCGTTATAACCCGTTCTCCTTTAGAATGTGGGTTCGCAACCCGTGCAAAGCAGGAATGTTTTCACCCTGTGTCTGAGGTGTGGAAGGCCAAGGAAAACCACCGTATCGTTAATCGTTATTACTCATTTCATAATTGCCCAAGGATCACTTCTCCATACTTGGTTGCCAACATTCTACTAGAATAAGAAGAACTGGTGGAGGACGCACACTCACATCGGCGGCAGAACAAGAAACCACCATTACCTCCCAGTTACGCTCAACAGCGACGGAAATTTCCAATCCACGAACCTGTTCCACTTTTCTCCGAAATGCCCACATCCTTCCCGGGCGAGTTCTCCGCTGCCTCCAGAGGCGTCATTGCTGCTGCCTCGCATGGTAGGCACGGCACGGCACGGCAGCGAACCATTAAGGAGCCGCAAGAGCCTTCGTGCACACGACGAAGGCCACGGCGGTCGTGAAACTCGTTCTTTCGCTGTTTGCGCCCGGGAGCGGCGCCGAGTCTCAATGACCTCTGTGTTTAGGGAGGCTATGGACGGAACCGGTCCATTCGCTGGAAAAGACCGGCTCCTCGGGATTGTTTGCCTGCAACAAAAAAACAAAAAACGAACACTTAACGCCAGAATGGACATCTCTGCTACAAATCGGCTCTCGGAAGAAATTAAAAAGTACAGAAGAATTTTGTTTTTTTGACTTTTTGGAGAATTCGATTTTTGAATAAATTAGTATTCGCTTTAAATTAAACCATAAAGCATTATCTTATTTTGATGTGAATTTTCATGGTTATTTGTCTGCAAAATCGGTTCAAGATGGAGGATCGTTTGGAAATACTGCAAATAATCAGAACATACAGGCGTGGATCCACGGGGAGAGAAATAGAAATTTCTCCCTCTAAAAGTTTTCTGCAACAATTAATTTTCCCTTGTCACGAAACTTTCAAGCAAAAATATTTCCGGACAATCATTAAAACAAAATCGTATCACTGCATGAGATGAGTGTAGTATGCGACATTTTACAAGGTCTATTCAACCAAAAAATGTGTAATTTACCGTCCCAAAATTTGTCTCTGGATTCGCCTCTGGAACATGCTATAGTACTATCGATTATATTTTATTGCAACTGCGTAGCTACAGGACATACTTTGGTGCTATTTTGCAGATGAAAGAATCTATTAATCGTTTACGATAGCCACGTATTATTAAATCATTAATTATTTTCATTTCAGTTGGCCTTCATTGCCGCAAATGCGTGCGTATCAAAAATTATTCGTACCTCACATTCCACATCATATTAAATAGTGCGTTTTGCATTATTCATATGGAAAATCATAAGTATTTGACGTATGTTAATACATTACAACAGAAATATAATAAATTCACATGAAAATCAATCTGCTCAGCAGGATAACTACACGATGTACAACATAGATTGAACAGTACACTTTATTCCCTTTTAAATAATCTTTTATAACTTGTTAGTAGTATTATCCGACATTTATTACACAAATTTTACCTCTCAAAATTATTAAAATTCTAACTAATTCAATATTCATTTAATAAAGACACTAACTGCAACATACAGCAAGGATTGACTAATACAACAAGGGTATTTTAAATACGATTTATTAGCAATGATGAAGTAGCTTAACGGGTATTGGTCGAAATGTGAAAAAATTGAAATATTCATATTTACAGACATTTTAAAAAATATATTCCCTGTCACAGAGGCGCGACTAAACGGAACAACTTTTTATAGTTAGTACAGGAAATAAGAACAATATTTTACATTTAAATTATCACATATTATTACTATATAAATAAAATACAATGACAATAAACATATCGTATCATTTTCATTGCCAAACTTGTACAATGTTTATATTTAAATTTACATGTGCACATTGTAGTTTCAACTAGTTTCACACATTTTTTATTTACTCTATTTTAGTGCATTTATTGTTTTCCTCGTTTATTACTTCTAAAGAAGAGAACGTTATGTAATCGTACAGCGGTAAACAGCGAATTTTCGGAGAAAAAAATGTTAATGACCCTGGTAACGGAAAAATTGATAAATGTTGTTGCTATTTATATAGTAAATAACTTCCTCTACCAAGAAGTGTGCATCTGTTGCATCAAAAATATTGTATTAAAGGTCTTGAAGGATATCACTACGTGAGCACTACAAAAGACACAACAAAAGAAAGTATGTTTTTATTAAATACGAAGATTGAATTATTTCAAAACAATGTTACGTGATTGAAAAGAGAAATTGATAGTGATTTACTCCGCAACGCCCTCCTTTATCCTAACATTACAAGCACACAAATGTTTTCGAACCTATTTTGTCCCCATCCATACGTGTAACGCTAAACCGCTGCAGACACTCACAGGGAAGTAAAATATACGGAAACTGCATTTACCCGATGCAGAGATAGGCTCTTCCTGTATTCTATTCATAAACTCAACTGTTTAACAGTATCACAGCTCATCATTTGACTATTGTTTACAGTTATTCAGTGCGAGAACGTTCAAAAACGCTTATCAGGCGAAGACTGTTCTCTCAAATCTGGGAAATTGTTTTGTAGATAATACATATTAAGTGCCTTCAGTCAGTAGTACATTGTAATACAATTACCATCAATATAATGTATACAACCAAGTTTTCACAAAATGTTCGAAGTGAAGTGAACACAATCATAAAAATTAAACGTTTAAAAACAGCGCTCATTATTGTAGATCACTTCGTTCTGTGGGCATTAGTAGGCTTCCGATTTCATCGTACGCCAGCTGCATTTTTTTTCTTTCAAAAAATGCTTCAAATATTCCGATCACGATTGAAGATGCGTGCATTTGCATGTAGTTCGATTTTCTCCACACACGAGGATCATGAATCACGCATTCCGCGAGGAGCTCAGTATGCCAACAGGAGCAAGATCTGATTTCCGCTGATGCCTTTTAAATCCATGCACGTAGCTAATTCTTATTCCGAGACATCTTTTATCCGAGAAAGGCATGCGATGCAAAGCTGGCGACTTGGAATGGTGCCAAGGCCTCACCTTGATCCTCAGCGACATCTAAGTGTTCTCCGCGTCCGTAGGCGCAGTGCTGAAACTGTGAAATGCAAGTTCTTGGAAGAAAACCGCCTCTGCAGCGATCGTGCATGAACGGAGGTGGATAAATACGAGCAAACTAAGCACGTGTTTACAGCCGTAATTGAATAGGGGCCTGAAATAATTGCTCAAGCAAAACTTTATATTAGTTCCAAAATATGTAACAACATTTTATTAACGATACTTATCAAAGACCATTCATTGATTGTTATATTACAATTATAAAAGATAAAATTCATATTCAGATCCAGACATTGCAAGGCGTATTTTTTTGTAACTGATTACTATTTGCTTAGCAGAACGTTCATGTTTTCAGTTGCAAGGATGTTCTTAGAATTAATATGCTTCAAGAGAGATCAATTGAATTAAATCTTTGTTATTAAGATAATATAGTGATTTTACAGGACTCGATTATATGATTTTAGATTACACTACTTTCATTTTAATATTCATTTAGAATGCACAGGCTTACGCTCAATATTTTAATATTATTAGGGAGCACATTATGCGGCCAAGCTAATGATATTGATCCAAACCTGAGCATGGACTACAACGATGCCATGCTTCCCGGGAGGACTAACGGAGATGCTGTGACATCAGAAGTTCACTGTCACTCGCTGACTGAATTCATACACACTAAGAGCTACCGATACTTCAAATTTTCTTCCTGTCAGAGCTACAACACACTTATGGCATCGTTCTTTGCACGGACAATAATTAGAGATTAATTTTATACGATAAGAGTGTGACAACTATAACATCTGCCATATAGCGACCACTGTGATTGTTTCACCTGTAGGGCAAACTGTAAGGACATCAGGAACACACCCAAACAAACATACCCGAGGCGAGAATAATCGACCCTACGAGCCCAGGCAGCTTCGACCCTTCAGCCTTCAAGACCTCGACTATCTATGCATATAATAAGATAAAGCCGGCTGTCCCATGTTAGTAGATTTACTTGCATGTAAAAGATCCTCAAGCCAAATGAAGCCTCTGAGCTAAATTCAAATCGCCAGTTCGTTGCCCAAGAAATACCTCCTTTCTCTGCCAGTTGGTGAAAGGAACGTAGCGAAATTTGCGTGGTCAGGCGGAAGAGCGAGCCTCATGGCCTGAGTCTCACCACTTAAAATAAGGCATGAATTCGATTCAATTCAAGCCGCTCTCAATCCTAAATGTAGCTCCTCTTGAGCCATTCGTGGCAACAACGGTACCACCTCTGCACGCGACACACGAGTTCATTTTTTCTCTGTAATAGGAGAATGAAGGAGTGGTGCAGGTAGAGTGGATATAAAGATGTACGCAGTTTTTTCCTGACTCGGCTTTCCGTAAATGAAGGTTTTATTAGCGACACCACCTCCAACGGATCAATTAAAAAAACTATTTACGTCGGATTTTAAAACGTAAGCTCCATGTAATTCGTTTCAAGTTCATTAGTGTGAAAATTCATGAGACGCAGCAGTTGGGCTCACTTTATGGAGTTTCTCACTGGCAGATGATCGTTTTGTATGCAACTTCCTGTGCACACACATTTCCTTTTTCACGTGGGTTTTTCTCATAGCTTCCCTCTAATTGTGGTAGGATAAGATTTAAAGAATACAAAAAATATGAGAACAGCATGTTGAACGACGATAAATTTTAACGCTGGATGAGCACATGAGATACGTTTGAAATGAAGGTGCAGACATCTTTTATACTTTGAAACTGACAACTAATATTGAAGTTCAAGAGATATTCTTCATAAACCCCCGTGTATTGACGCACTTGTGTAATATTTCGAACTAATTTGAAAATATAAAGTACATTTCTTGTAAAATTATAGCACTAAAATCTGAAATGTATAGAGAGATGAGAAATTATTCGCTGCTATATTGTAGCAAGTTACTTAGATATTTGCCATCAAACATATTCTGCTTGTAAACGGGACAATGCTCAGACTTATATTTTGATATATTATTTCAGAAGATGGAACTTAATATGTGGAGAAAATAAAGCCGGGAGAACACAATTTTCTAAGTTACAACATAAAAAGGTCTGAATTGATAAAAATTGCATGTTGACTGCTATCAACTTAAATAAATCGATGAGTGTTTGGGATAGAATAACAGGGACCTTGAACTTCGTCGCAGCTCTAGTGGAGGATTAAAAACGACCACCTCGTTTTCTGAGTTTCTCGGCGATTCTCAAGTCGGTAGTGCCAAGGAGGGTGCAGTTGGGAGGTTGGTGGGAACCCCAAAATCGCGAATTTGTCCCAATGGGCTGTAGTTGGATAGTGGTTTCGCCGGTGCACCCACACCTGACTCAGAGGAAATTGAGGACGGAAACGGATTGTCCCTGAAAGCTGGTAGTCTCTATTTAAGGAGGAGCGAAAACGCCCTATCCAGGTTTCCAATTTAGCAAGAAAAATGCGTCGGGGAGGTCAAAAGGAGCCGCGTTCTGACGTAAATCCCGACTCCAATTCGAGAGGTGGGTTGCCCTGAGGAGGAGTATTGAGGATATGGCGACAGGAAGGCCGTAACCAGACACACACGACGTCGTGAAAACTCCGGGTACGAAATGCTTTATAAATTGATTGATATTTCTGGGCACGTCAACTGCTACGCACAATAATCCCGTTAATGTTGTGAATGATTTACCTCAGAAAGTGGCGGGTGGTTTATTTCTCAAACTATAAACGGTTTGGTAAAATGATATTTACATTATGTATTAATATTTTCAATAAGAAATTGCCTCACCTTGATACGAATCAAACATGTATCATTATATTTTAAAAACGATACTATTATACAATTTTTAACAGTTTCAATCTATAATATTTGGTCCCATTATTTTAGGCAATCATGAAAAAAAGACAATGATTTCAAATGAAAATGTAATTCTAAATACTATTTTACGTAGTAATTTTTGTCAATAATTTTGTGTGTGTGGATGGTCAAAGATATTTTATGCATGTTCATTAAAAAGGAATTTTACTTTCCTTTTAGTTCGCCCAACATAGTACTATGGACAATGTATATTGAATACTATAATCAAAATTTCCTGGTTTAATTTTGCCCTTTTTTATTAATTTTTATTTCTTTTTATTTGGAAGCTCTATACCTTATATTTAATTTTACATTGTATCCGCTACAATATTTTCTAAATATATTTGTAATCCTTTTACACTTATCCAGGAAGCGAGTCCGTCCGTGCGTCCGACCGTGCGTCCGCCTGTGTGTCCGTCCGTCCGTGCGTCCGTCCGTCCGTTGTCCGTCCGTGCGTGCGTCCGTCGTTCCTCAGGATACTTCTGGTCCAAGTAAGGCAAATGATGCGACTTCCTCTGCCGGCGGGGAATCGGAACGCGTTTTGGGTGACTCAGAGCAGCGAGGTGAACAGTCGCTGTTTTGATTCCACTCAACAAGACAAATTGAGACGATTCTTGGCCGTTTCCCACTAGCATACTTGGGAAGAGTTCTAGAAAAACATGTTTTTAATGGTTTTAATAGGTAAAAGTCTTTGGATTACTATACTCTTTCCGGATCATGACGATTTGATTCATTCGATTAAAGATAATTATTGTTAATTTTTTTGTTCATTACCACAATTAGTTCTAATTATAATAAAATCTATTTTTTTCATAAAACAATAAAAACAAGTATTTTAATAGATACTTCATTATGTAACATTCTACTCGTATGCTCCAAAATGGTTAAGTCGGGGAATTGTAATACCGTCCTAATTTTTAAAATTAATTTAAATTATGAACTTGCAGAGCAGGAATAATATGCAACTGGTTTAAAATGTTAAGCTTCATTGCAGGAGTATATGTTTTGAAAACGTTCTGCCTTAGGAGAGACTTTTCACATTTGTACGAATGAAATATAGCAACACTATAAACAAATTGCACACTTTATTTTTTGTATAACAGCATTATACATTTATAAGAGAATCAAGGTTAGTGTTTGGAATCAACTATATTGTGATGTCCGTGTATTTGACATTTGTGCGGAAAAAAACAAACAACAGTGGTCGGCTGTTCAATATACAACTATCGCGATTCTGTTGCTGTGATTTCCTGAATGTGTGATGACGCAGTTGTTCGTGCGATAAACGGCAAGTAACTCATAATCTGTGCCGTAAGATGCCATTTCGTGAGGGTTTTCGCGTAACGAAAAAGGTCGTTTATTATGCTGGAATGTATATTCTTTTAACCCGAATGTACCATTCGGAGGGCCACGCCGTGCTAGTACCGGATCTGAATGAACCGATGTAAGCACGGAGGCGTTGTGCGCAGAGGGCGCGTGCTTCGAGCGCCTGGGCTGCTTCACCACCGACGCCCCCTGGTGGTCCGTGCTGCGCCCCATCCCAGCGCCAGAGTCACCCGAGCAGATCGGCACGCGCTTCTACTTGTTCACCAGGTGAGCCAGCGCCTGCAGTCTTTCATCACGGCAAGTAGTGGTGACCTTTGTATTTGATCCTTGACCATTTGGAATGTATAATTCTTAACAACCTCTACCAAATATTGTAACTCAGCTTCTGAGCCTATGACCCCCATCTCGATGAGGCTTTTCGTCCAGTTTCCCTGATCCCTTGAGCAAATGCTAATATGGCCCCTTGTTTTACTTCTGGATATAAATGAAATTTCATTATCTCTACACGTCTTGTAGAGTTCAGTGGAAAATATAATTAGGCTCTATTCACATTATCGCTTTCCATATTGTCGCGGCAGAAGCATATTTCTTCACGAAGACATGGTGAGGGATAAGAACCCAAATCTATAGCTGATTTGCCAGTGAAAATAGATTTTATTACACCAGAGCGAATATTTTGTAAACAATTCTTTGCGAAAAATGTTCATTTATTTCTGTATTCTGAATTCAACTAAGGCATCTCAGAATTAAGAAAACGTGCTCAGATTACATTTCCCTCCAAAGCACGCCACACACAGTTTTTAAAATAAATACTAAAATAAAAGTCGACAAAGGGCGGGGCATCGGAGGATTTAACAGCAGCATCTGCCGCCAGGAAGCAGCCCCAGCGCACGCTCGTGCCCACGGTGCCCGAGGTGCAGCTGAACGGCGTGGACTTGGACGGCACGCGCCCCACCGTCTTCATCACTCACGGCTTCACCGGCGACAGCAACGCCACCTGGATGCTCCACATGAAGGACGCGCTGCTCCACAAGGTGCGCGCAGTCCCCCAATTGGTCCCGCGCGGGATGTGATTATCCACAAAGCAACGGGAATGTAACATCTAGTCAGTCGAATAAGTACAAAGATAAAGGTTTAACAACACAATGGTTATCTTTAATTCAATTACATTTAATTACTTATTCACCTCCAATGAGGATTTAATCCTTAAAATGAGTAACTTCTTCCAAGCTGAATTCATTTCATTAAGTTAAAACTACTACTACACATTACAAACTATAATTACAATCATCAATGTCAAATGGTACAAACTGGGCGATTAATTTGTAACAAGTCTGATAACCTTATGAGCAATGCTAAACTGAATACGGATAAGTTGAATTATACAGGAACATTATTTGTATAAGAATACATTATTCCATGTTTCTGGTAACACACTAATCTATTGCTCTGGTTGCAGGGGGACATGAACGTAATCCTGACCGACTGGGGTCCCGGCGCCGCAGGGCCACTCAAATACCTCCAGGTGGCGGCCAACACCAGGGTGGTGGGTGCCGAGATGGCCAGGTAGGCCCTGAATAGCAAACGAACTGTGTCAAAGGCCACACAAATGTTCATTTTATTGTTTGTTGTCTCAACAATCTCAAGCAATTTTTGTAAAATTCATGACCACAGATCAGAAAACTCACTATCGTATAGCAGAAAACGTATGGCACACGATACTGATATACCGTGTATTTGAAAATTAGTTTTAGTTAACTTAATACATAATATTAATTATGCCAACCGCTCCTTATTCTCAATAATAATAAAAAACAATAATAATAAGTGTAATAATAATATATGTAATCATAAATGTAATAATAATAATAATATATGTAATCATAATATTTAACGTTGTTTTCATTAATCGTGTTTCAGAACATTTTATGAAGAGTATCATAACATTTTGTTTTAATTTGAATGCTAGACGAACCCATCTTCTCAGGAGTATTTTATTTGTTTTAGGCTAGTTGAACACATGATTCAGAAACGCAATGTGGATCCTCAAAATGTTCATCTCATTGGCCACAGCCTTGGTGCTCATGTCTCTGCGTACTGTGGCAAGAAGGTCAAGAACATTGGAAAACTTACAGGTACGAATGCGATTTACGTACTGCAGTAAAATAATTGGTTTTGTATAAAATAAAAATAAATAAAGTGATTATATTTTTATAGTTATTAGTTACAGAAATAGGATCGTTTCGTACGTTGTATTTTCACAAATATGAGTATATCTGTAAATTGTATCGTTCAGGTAGTGTTAAAAATTCGTAATCAGTTGGAAAACTTTCGTCACGAAAACATTTACAACACGCATGTAAGTTTTCAAATACCGTGCCCTTCAACTCTTACGTTTAAAATTATGATTAAAAACCTCACTTACAAACTGACAAAGTCAGCATCAATAACAGCATATTTTTTTCATTTTACAATTGACAGCATTGAATAAGTGCTTTTTAAATATTCAGTTCTAGCATGTTATTTTAATGTATCTTTGGTACAACACTGATGACAAGTGACAATCATTTAACATTAAAAACTGTGCCTCCTAGAATAAAGGAGATATGTTCTCAGAAAACTACCAACTTGGGAATGCAAGTATGCCCATACTCATTTTCAAAGTACTATTGTATATGAGGATTTTCTTTGGGAGCAGTCGTATCAAGTAAATCTTACCCTTTCATCTTCACTTGCACCACTAAAATGTGTCACGGCCTCCAAGACTGCTCTCATTGTGATATTCAATAAACCGCTCCACGTGATGCAAGCACTGACTAAATAGAAATTGGGTAGCCGCAATTGTAATCCAAAATTTATATAATCCAATATCCAAGTAGAAATTAATTTTCTATTAATAGTTATCCAGTTCTGACGCAGCTCTGATTGCCAAAGCGAAATCTGAACCATGTAAAGCATGTCTAAGCAGGCAGGATCTTTCTGCCTCCATGCACACGAGTTTTGTCGGTTAACTAACCTTGCTTACATCTTCGCTGAACAACACGTTAAACATCTTAGATATTGTCATTTTTGAGTTAAGTGACAAAATATGTTTAAGTAAATAAGTTAACGTTTAAAGTAATATTTTTAAAGAAACCGTTTGAGCGCCCAAAAGTAAACCCATCGTCCGAAGGGAGGAGCTCGAAGCAGTGTGTGTGTCGGCAGCGCTGGACCCCGCGCAGCCTGCCTTCGAGGGCTACGACCGGGCGGTGCGCCTGGACGCCAGCGACGCGTCCTTCGTGGAGGTGGTGCACACCGACGCCAAGCCCGTCATCCCCCTTTTCGGCCTCGGCATGATCACGGAGCACGGTGAGTAGCGCCCGCTTCCTAGCCAACCATTGTGGTTTCTAACTCGATTACAACTAGTCAAACACGTCTTAATCGCTCAATAATTGTTACGGCAAAAATTGGCCGTTGAGAGATGTGGTCGCTTAATAAAAGCTACGTCAGTACTAATGGTGTTAATTGCTATGAAATAATGTATGTTCACATTTAAATCTTTGTACATTGAACTACGAAAATACACGGATCTGTGATCATTCGTCTCCGTTGGGTGAGTGTCAAACAGCTTCGACTACTCACTTATTCTCTTACATTAGAAGCTCCTCGTGAAACATTTTGTCGTCACCTAACCAAACTTACAAGCAAGCAAGGCTTGAAGAAGTAGATAATCCACATCTTGAACACACTATAGAACACGCGATTGGCCTTCATATCAAATTTACACATATAGTTCGCCGCGAGTTGGTGATAGGTTTTTGGAGAGCGGAGGAGCGGTTAGCAGAGGCGCGTGGGGCCAAAATCAACAAGAGGGGCCAATAACATTTCTATACCCGTTTTCCATTTATCAGATTTACTTACATATAAAATAGTTACGAGTCAATAAATAAAACATAAGATAATTAAATTATAACTTTTCCCTAAGGCATTTATCCAGTCGACTGTCCGTTACCCTTTACGTCTCGTTCGGACGCATATTCGACCGTACAATAGAGTAGTATAGTGCCAACGATATCACACCACAACACCTATACGTACAATACACACCAAACACACTTACGAGCTTCTCTCATCTGAGTCAGCAGAACGCAAGGACCTCTGCGATCACACAGACACATTTTTTTATTCAACGAATATTTACAATCTATTTCAAACTTGAAATAATAAGTAAATACTGTAGCAAATGAGTAACAATAACAAATAAAATAAAATGAAGAATGTTACCCATTTGTAATTTTCTCTTTCCTTTCAAATCTATCATAAACACATGATAAAATTACTATTACATTGTTACGAGTGTTAAAAATATGAAAATGTTAGAGAAAAAAACATTGATAAATATTAATTATTACAACACAGGGGAAGATGAAGAGATACACAAGATACAAGGGACAAACAAGGAAGGACTCGAACCCGAGTCCATTCGGACCGAAGCGCTAAGTCGGTACACGCTCTTAGCCACCTCGATCGGCAAATTATAACTTAAATTATACAATGAATAAATCATAATTATATACATTGTTTATAAAAAGTTATGGAAACATCCATTTTCTGCATGAACTACGCAATGTACTTCAGCAAATAAGGCGTTGTTTGAAAATTCGAAGTCCCTGATTACTACACATGTAACTTACATGTTTGTTTACGCTGTGTATATATTAATTATATATTTAAAGAACTCAAATATCAACATTGAGCACAATCTGGCGGAGGAGTATATAACCATTTTTGATGGTACCATGGAAGCGAAGTCGCAGCCAGTAGTTTTTGCGGTGTTAGATTGCGCAGTTCAGTGCAATTTGAAGTTGCACTTACGTTTTTCAATTTGCTTTCCACTGAATTTCGCAGTGAACACGGCAAAGTAAATCGGGCAGGAGTGGATGAGGCGAGGCCGCAAGAGGACAACAACTGTGGAAACACGCAGGGTGGGATTGGGTGTGTGGCAGGTCAGAACAGGA
>BOPP01000359.1:15455-50545 GCA_017312745.1 Gryllus bimaculatus | reverse complement strand
GATACACTTTAGATAAAAATCATTCCTACTCCGGTCGGAATAGATGTATATAATTAATAATTACCCGGACACGTAAAAGGGGATTCAGCTTAAAACTCCCCGTGCCATTTAATTTTACAAGTTTCCAGTACTATAATTCATTTTATTTTGAATAATTTACAAAGTTGCCAGATGACTTGGAGAGAGCTTCTTCCTCAAAGTTACAACAATATCCCAGTCTGGTTAAAAAAGGGGAAATCAGGGATTGTAAATACTTTCAGAAATAAAATATTTTCTTACGTAAGGCTAAGGGACCCTTCAACATTTTCAAGGGGAGGCAACAGATACCTCTGTTTTCCTTGTGTGCACACCTTTGGGGTTTAGAAAATGTTATCAAAATACTCATGACTGATCGAAGCGTACGAGGTATTTCTTCATGAAAAGATATTTATTGAAATCGGTTCTTATTTCTCCAATTTTATCTTCCTGAGAGATAAACAATTCTAGATGACACTGTTTGAATGCAATAGCAATAATAAACTCGAAACAGGTAAACTTAACAATAGGTGGGCTGTGGTTATTGCCCAATCTGCCAAGTGAGTTGATAAATGATATATCTTCAATAACTCTAATAAAGGAAATGTTAGGATATCTTAAATAAAATTTCACGTAAGAACTAGCTCAAGTTAATATAATCAATATTACATGCCACATTAAAACAATTTATTCCGATGCATGTTGAAATAATTTACTTAAATTTATTGATATTATAAATGAAGTAACAGTCACCAATACAAAAGACTTTCAAACGTTGCAAGTACACCTTGCATAAAATTATCATAATGATAACCGTCATGTCATAACTGATACCACAGGAAACAATACAAACCCTTGACTTAAATATGTTGAACTATTTTCAGAATGCACATGAAAGGAAGGTACAGGCTGCAAGTGAAAGTTACGTGAAGTTTGAGAATATTCATAAATAAAGCAAGTGTAATATTACCTTCATATATGCATAACAATATTTTACATTAGTACACCATACAAATTGGCTATGCTTATAGCAGCTCCTTACCATACTTCAATTTAATAATTCACTACTAAAGAGTCTTCTTTGTAAATGATAACAACTACGAATAAAAAATACCTCATTAGAAAATCAATAAAGAAATTCATGAAAAATGCGGGGCATACATATCCTACAATTCACTGTCTTCGTTTAGTCGAACAAAAAATAAGACATATCTCATGGAAAAATGCAGCTTTCACGGCTAAAAAATGCCACATTCCCACGCTCTCCGACGTCTTGACTAGAATTGCACTAGTAAGCAAGATTCCGTTGAAATAGAGTCTTTTGGAAGAGGCGAAAGGTTTTACCTCTGTTGGGAGAAATAGTTCTTGAAACGAACGAGCTTCTCGAATTGTAGTGGTCAAAGCTGTGATTCCTTCTACACGTACCTGCAGGAAAGTCGCCCGGGCGGGACAACAAATTTGAAGTAAAAACGACATGAATAAGTTGAATATGAGCGACAGTAAAGTGACAATGCGTGGCAGAAACTTTAGGAATCACCAGAAACGTTTCTGCTTCTTTTCTGCATAGTTCAAAAGCGCTAGAGGAGACAGCGAAAACAGAAGCCAATACATACTAACCAACCTAAATGACTGCGTGAACAGATGGCCGTTTAAAAGAGGGTTAATTGATTTGTTAAGGGCAGTCAAATCCTACGGTCATAGTGTCGTTGGGGTAGTAAATGTTTTTAATTCAGAGGAGGTATTCCTGCACTGAAGTGCAAGTATGTGTGTGTTAGCAAACAGGATACAAGGAAAGGGGAGGAAAGATCGCGCGCGGTCCGTCGCTCATTTGTTAGGTTACTGCTGCAGCATTTGTCCGATACTGATCAGGGAAACCACGGAAAGCTACCGATCAGAGCAGCTAGCCGCTAGAGTTCTCTTCCAAACAGCGACAGACTTCGACCCAGCTATACAGCTAGAGTCAAAATCCGCGACCACCAGGACTCGAACCGTAGGACCTGCAGTGGCTGTCGTGTTTTAATAAATTGGTCTTATAGCGACCCCTCTTATATTTATTTAACTGTAGGCAAAGCATATAAGAACATCACAAACACACACAAACATCCATGCTTGAGGCGGGATTCGAACCCGCGGTCTTTTTAGCCGAGCCAGCTACGGCCCTTCAGCCTTACCGACCTCATCTATCCAAGCCAGCACGCCAAAATGGCCGGAAACGGAGATGATCACTTTATCTAGGACGCTATTCGAGAATGTTTTACTGTACCACTTAAGAGTGTGACCTTTTACTAAATACGAATGATATTCATTGTCTGTAGGTGATGTGGACTACTACATAAACGGTGGATTTACACAACCTGGGTGCTTGGTCCCCAAGAATATTCCGCCTATTAAGACTTTGGTTGATTTCTTGCAACTTCCAGTGCAAGGTAAGCAAACGATAAAAGAAATTTGATGAATGAATTGTCCTTTGAAACTTCTTTAACGCGTGTCATGTCGCTCGCAGTGATTGGCAACCTCGTGGCGTGCCCGCATGGACGCTCCACCCTGGTGTACATCGAGGCGATTCGCCAGCACAACTGCACCTTCTGGGGCCATCCCGGAAACTTCGTCGAGAACGTCGTGGGGTGAGTACATCGAGACTCAGCTTCAGGAAGCATCACAGATAGTGACATTCGATAGTATCTGTTTATTCTCTAATTACATGCACTTCACAATTTATGATTATGTTCAAAACGACCTAATTGCTTATATTCTATTGTCCTGATGTCCCGTTTCATGAAAAATTTGTTACGATGAATATAGGAAGCTACAGTTGAACAGACACTCGACTGTTGGGGATAATTCATTTGTGTATTGCTCGTATTCGCATTGCACGTCGGGAAAGGATGCTTACAAATTCTATGCAGTTTCTTCACGCCCTTCTTTGTCACTAACCATCATATTGTTCTACATCCCTTTCACACTGGCATTAGAACAAAGGTATCTAATTTCAACCTTTTAATGAATCTTCCAATTCCTATTTGCAGTGATTACTTAAAATTAACTAAATTCTACGACATTATAGATCAAATATTTTACTCATATACGAGTACATTGAACAGAAGAGTGGATCATAATTTCGTTATTTATAATTTAAAAAATCCAAGATACAATTAAATTCATTTTGAGTTTATGTCATTTATTTACTACTTATCAATTGGTCAAAGAAATTGTTAAATTTCGCTTTGTAGGTACATTCACGCCCTCTTCTACTGACAATCAATAAAATTTGAAAAACAAATAAAATGAATTTGCTCTTAATGTCGAAGGAACACATTCACATCATAAGGTGCACCACTTTAGGAGATCGCTTTCCTTACTTCAAATTCATTTCTATAGCATTCCTTTCGGAGAGTTTCAAGAGTGCTCAGAGCGCCGGGCTGCCAGCCCCGCTTGGTGTACTTCGCTTTCACAAGTTTGTTATTTCCTATTTGAAACATATCATCGGGCTGTTATCTCCTGTGTGCTCCTTGTGTCAAACTTCTAAACACAAGGGAAATCATTGTTTCAGTATTAATGATATATATCGCGCGTGGCTATGTCATAAATGTTTAAGACCCGTTTTCTCGAAACTATTATTATTGACATAACACCCTTTTCACGACAAGTCAATGTCGGAAGACTTGAAAATGCACGAAACGTTGCCCTACGTCCATTCAGCTAACAATTACTCTTAAGCGGAGATAAATATTATTCTCAAATATTCACCTGTGTTTCATATAATGTAACTAAATATGGACGATGTGGATGTGATAAATACTCAAGATACATGCGTAAATGGAAGTACCCGTTCGCTAGGTAGATCAAAAACGCACGACCGAACCGAGGGAATTAGAGCGCTCTTGCCGTAGAGTCCTCTGTTAAATAAGTGGCATGTTCTAATGATTCTTTTAAGTGAAAATCCTTCCTACACCTTCCTATCAGAAGGGACGAAAAGTCCACGGCGACGATTTTAGCCTGCAAAATAATCAAAAGCATAAATGAGGTCTTTGAGGAAAATTCCGAAAACGTTCAAATCTCTAGTATAAAGGATTACGACCCCAGGCTTGCCCCATACCCCATGTACACTCACAGTTAATGTTTCATATCCGAAATTCATATCGTCGAAATTCATGTGATTTACAACTTAGGCTACAGAACAAAATTTTGTTTTCAGACTTTTGGTTCTACTCAGTACACCACTCGTTATCTGCAAAGGAGGACTGAGAGTTTGGTTAACATCTGCGACCACCCGACCGTGTTCTAGCTTTGACCCAGAGTTCCTTCTGATAAGCAAAATCCACCCACCTGCCTGGCCGAGGCGTCTAAGAGCGTGTGCCGACTCAGCGCTTGGTCCGAAGAGTCGTGGGTTCGAGTCCCCACACTGAGCATGGTTGTTTGTCCCTTTTCTCTCGTGTACGTGTTATCGCAGAAGGCCTCGCAATCTGCTGACCCCAGATGAGAAGAGCCCGCAAGTGCGTTGGTGACTAGTGTACGCGACTGATACATCGCGAAGTCAAGAGTAACTGGCTGACGGCTGGATGAAAGCTCGCCTGTTTCAGCGCCGTGTCCCGAGGCTACCTGCACCGCTACCTGACGCCCTCCGACGAGGACTGCACCGTCAAGAACTGCTCCCCGCTCAACCTGCAGAACGAGATGTACCCGGCCCGCGGCGCTTTCGTCGTCGCCACCACCAGCAACAAGCCCTTCTGCAGTGAGTACTCCGGCCTCTGGCACCACGAGAACCACGCATCTCCCGTTTAACTTAGTCTCGGAACCAGAAGCTGTGTAGGCCCAAAGTAGACGAGTCACAAAGCTAAACATACTAACGGTCCACCAGCAAAACGCACTCAGTATGTACACTTGGAAGGGAACCACTGGTCAATACATTCGAATACAATAAAATATATAATATTTTATATGTTCATTAAATAAAAATCTTTGTATGACGTCATTTATGATATTTTAGGTTTGATTCATTGTCATTTCAATACAAATTTATTGAGTGGATGCAATTCCAAATCTCCCATTTTCAACGAATGCTTGCTCCAACGATTAACAAAATTCCGATGGTCTTATTCTTTTGAACGTCTAACATATCTATCCAGTTTGACAAATGATCTTGTGTTATGACATGTTGTGAAAAGTAAATCGTCGGAAAAATAAAATAAAAGCATGCAAAAATGTCGCTTTAGGAGATAGAGCTAATTGGACGCGTGAATTCTGTAGCGGTTTATTCTATTAGACGGATCGAAACCGACATTACATATTGGAATCAAATTGTAATGAGGTACCGGGAACTATAATCGCTTTCAATGTATGTTCTATTTTGCTAATACACACAACAGAGGGCTCCGGTTACAGTGAATCTCAGGAGATTAGAATTTTGTTGTTATAAAAAATTCAATGAATTATCCAAACACTGCAAATTCGAAACTTCAATATTTAATTTAACCTTCAAATAATTTTTATTACAATTTGCCATGTGAAGTTTTTATTAATTCTTTTTGCAGATCCATCTCCAATAACATAATACTCAATACTTGATTCTACGATACCCACACACAAAATATTTTAGTAGTTTTGATAACCATAAATTACTCTCACACTGTTCGAATAATTTTCTTTTAACCATCTTTATTATCAATATCATTTTCTTTTGTTCTGGAAGACGCTATCATAGCACTAACGACGTTACAGCCAGATGGGATTTCATTTCGTTTTATCTCGCAGTCCGAGACGATGGAGTCTTCAGGCTCTGTGGGTCCCCTTCTAACATTATTCTCGGTCCTGAGGCGAATTATTTTTTCCTGGAAGTTGCATTTTCTGTGTTCACAGTTGCCACACTTATGTGGAGAGTTCCGTTAACCGAATAATTCTATATCTGAGATTATTGAGTGCACCAGAGTCGACTGTATGATTTATTTCATACCGAATCTTCTTACATCTCTGATTTACTTCAGGGAGTAGATGCCAGGGTGTTCCGGCTTTGAAGAATACAGGGAGGAAGCGTCGAAACTGCGCAAATGAGCTCCTAAGACAATTTAAAGCATATTTTGCCTAATAATGGTTGAGACGCTACAAGTACTCAAAAGTTGTTTTGAAAAAATGCTTTCTATGCAAAACTTTGCATTTCAGAAGCATATTAACTTTCTAGAAACACGTAAGTTGTTTATTATATACGAAAGAAAATAATATATTTCAGTTCAGAAAGAAAAAAATAACACAGAAAGAAAAAAGTACCCAATTCGGCTTTTTTTTAAATTTCTGGGTTATTTTTTCTTTCTGAACAAATACACTAATTTCTTTTGTAAATAACAAACAATTTAGTGTTTCTAGAGAGTTTATATGCTTCTGAAATGCAAATTTATGCATAAAAAGTATTTTTTCGAAACAAATTTTGAGTCCTTATAGCAGCTTAGCCTTTCGGCATATTCAGGTAGTTTATCAGATAAAATATGCTTAATATTTGCTTAAGAGCTTATTTTCGCAATTTCGACGTTTCCTTCCTGGATATCTATTTCGCATCATTATTTTTGTCTTTCCCATTTCATGACTTTCACCTGCAGGAAAGAATTCAACTATATACTTTGAACTTAGAGTTAAGTTTTACTGAAGAACGGAACTTAACTTTAATTACTGAACTCTCTTATTAGACTCAACAGAAGCAAGCAAAGGAATCGGGAGTGGATGTCGTTGGAATTCGCTCGTGTGGGCCTGACGTGGCGGCATGTGTTTCAGTCGCGGAGCCCAATGTGGACGGGCGGCTGTCGCGGGAGCTGCATGGCTTCCTGCGCGGCCTCGGGCGCGGGTCCGTGGGCTCCCTGGGCAAGATCAGCGGCGCGCTCGGCGTGCCCACCTTCGGCTGACGAGAGCGCACATGGCGCCTCAATTCGCCGAACTATTGAAGCAAAGCAGTAATTCGATCGAGAGTGCCAACAAGTGAAGAAGCTATACTCTGTTTCCAACTCTGTTTTAATCTCCTAACAGAAAAAAAATATTGCAGTGGAAGCGTCTATGAAGTTCCATATCCGACACGAAACAGACAATATTATTATCAGTCATATGCGATTATTTTGTTTTCATTGTCATTTCATGTTTTGTGCCAAAACATTTTAGGGAGTGCAGGTATCGGTCACAATAGGTTCTATCTGCAGCGCTGGAATGATTCAAAGGTTTAAAACTAATACTTTCAATCAACAGGAGCTTGTTTAGCTACACTGATTTGTGAGGTATTACCAAGCGGTTATCTGAAAAATCATGTTGAACCTTCGGTTTTGTTTGGGCGTAATATGGATAAGATTGATACAATGAGCATGCATCATTACATTGTAAAAGCATCACGTTTTACCTCTTATCTTTTTATTTTGTGTTCCATTTTATGCAATAAAATATTATAAGAAAAACTGGTTTGAATTTTCTATGAAGATTTATTGCCTTGGTCGATATCCTATTCGAAACATTCATCTTAAACGCTATGTTATGCAAATCGCTGCGACACGTTCCAAATGTGTAGTACCACTCTCAAAAGTTTACTTCCACCTATAGTTTTGGAGATACATACAATATTAACTTTTGAGTTAAATTGGTTATTTTTGCAATTATTATCATTAAGCTCTTCTTATGGTTTTATTACATGAAACTTACAAATAAAAGGTGCAGGTAGGTGAACAGGAAAATATTTGGGTCCCTCACGTCTGTTACTTGTGTAATATTTTGTGGGCATTAAATAGGGTACGCAAAGGTTCTCGTCATATGCCATTTGCTGTTCCCATTGTGCTGAGCCGAATATCATTCTCCAGACTTATTTTGTTTCATTAGTTATACAGGAAACTCCAAAAAAGTGAAATTAATTTTTTATGTGTCCTAATATTCCATCAGTCAGTCGGCATATTCCCACATTTACGATCTCGCCCAAACCACGTTATTCAATACAAATAAGTGAGACTGAAAATTTGGGAACAGTATTAGAGCGTAGATCATGATCAGGTTTGAGGTTTCTAATGAGCCTTTCACGTTGGCTCAAGGAAATCTAAATGATTACTGCGTGATCTAAATGTATCGAAAATACGGGCAGAGCGTTTGGGGTCACGACAAGAAAGGTGGAACGTTCTTCACTGCAAAATTAGGATGACCTTCGAAATGGCCAAAAGACATTTAAGGACTTTTTTCTCAAGAAGGTGATACAGTGCACTGCAGTAATTTTATCAATGCTAGATACTATAATATGATACGCCATAAAAATGGCGTTTGTTTCTTCGTCAAAAGTTAGCAGAAAGGCTGTCCTCACTGTCAATGAGAATACATTTTCAACAGCTCCGCTCGCCCGCGGTATTGATTGTGTATGCAAGAAATCTATAGAAATATAAACACAATTCGAAAGAATTTGCGGAATAAAATATTTATCTGGAATATATGTAGATGGCTTAAAGTGATTGATTTTAGGTTTACAGACAGGATAACAGAAGATTTGGTGTTTTCCGTGAGGCGATAAGGATCGTAAAACCTTTAGAGTTGTCCTCCTGAGAGCGCGGGGGCTGAATGCAACGGTGCTACCTGGCGCTGAAAGTCCGCCGCTGTCAGAACTCGAACTCTAGACCCATCTGGCCAGAGTCGCTGCCTTGGTCACAGTTGTCACTCTGATGAGTCGCTTTCTTGTTTGTTGCTAGTGTATTTATCTGACGTGCATGTAATTCAATGATATAACTCACATGACGCACATGTAGTTAGGGGAAAACTATATTTGCTATTCCGGAGAGAACAAAATGAACGTCAAATCAGCCAAAAAATATCATTCCATACTTAAATTTTTTGTTTATAGCAACATTAATATAACATAATCTATATTGGAATGTGGTGTAGTATAGATTCGTTAACTAAACTACATCTATATAATCCAAAACTAAACTCAAAGCTACAAGTTTAGTAATTTAAGCATTTGTTGTTAACTAAATTTTAGGCGTACTAATTCTCTTATAACACATTTATTGGATCCTGTTCGGGTGAGGAATTTTTTACTACCCATCTACTCCTTACTAATTTGTTTACAAATTACTTACTAGCTGTGCCAATCCAAATGCCGCGCAATTGTAATTACAGAAACGTGTGTTGTAGATTCCATTGCACATGCTGACATTTTTACCGCTTATCTACAAAATGATAGTTCGACTCGCAGCTCTAATAAAAATGAAATTCAAACTGCATGTCTCAAACGAGAGGAAAAACCACATAAGAAATCTATTAAAATGCAAAATTAGACTACTTTTTCTTGCAATAATGAAGGCAAATAGTGGAGTAATTCCATACAAACTCTTCATGATCTAATATAAATGTCTTACTCATGGAATTGAAAATTGTCTTCTGCTTACTTGCATCCGTTGTAAGTAAAATCATTTTAGTGGGTCCTTTTTCACATACTTGATTGAGAAAACATACATGGCCATTTGGAGAGTTGCTTGAAAGTGTCAAAGGAAATAAGGGTAAATATATTTGGGCCAAAGCTATCTCAGATCTAGAATTAGAAAATATATGCTAAAGTAAAGACGCTACAAACGAAGTGCAAACGATTACTGTAATATTTTTATGAAACAAAATGTGAGAAAACGAATGGACTCCAGCATCTTTGTAACCAGTACCCATATAAACTTCAAATAAAATATGTACCTTGAAGTCATTATATTTGTGTCAAATATAACTTTTTGCGTTTTCAAATGCAAAGTTACCAGAGTACGAAATTAAGAAAAAAAGAACATAACGTTACACGATTTTCTATTTCTTCAATTGTTTCAAACACTACATTTCATAAAGTCGTAATTCTGAACTTCAGAATTTTTTGTTGACCTTTTCCCATAGTAATGACTCATAACCGTGAACCGTTGGTTTACATGAATCTTGAAGGGATTCTTTCAATCTCAGTTTATTTTCGGGTATAGCAATCCTTTTTTACCTCCGGGCACCATTTTTTAAGAATAAACTTTTTTACGTAATAATTCAATAAAACGTTTCCGCCCATATATAAGGTACGTGGTGCTAATATGACCAGTGCAGGCAAAATGACCAAGTACCGGCTATGGCGTTAGCTCAAACTATTTCCGATTGATTGTGCTAGCATGAGAGAGTGTGAGAAGTGCGTGAACGCCCTACCAAATTTGAGTCCCGCATTCGCACTCTGGAGCTTTTACTGTCTAGAACGTACTGAAGGCGCCTTGTCCTTACAACTTCTTACAAAATTTCGCACTATTGTTTTAAAAAAGGATTTATTTCAGCCGCTGTATTCTTGTAAGATTAGACTGTAAGCGTGTAATTTATATTATATATTAGTATAGCTAGGCTAGTTCAATGGTCATGCTACAAGAAAGAAGTTACTACGCCAATACTCGTAGCCATAAAACCTTCATGTGGGCATATTACCTTCAAATTACAATGTTTTTATAAAATAACAACAAAATATTCCTGAATCCCTTTTTTTTGTAATATAGCTATTTTAACTTGAAGAAAAGTGTTTAATTTCATCATGATGCTGTTAATTTGGTCAAATGTTGAAATATAAGAACAGCAAAATGTGAGGCACTCAACGTGGCCACATTACCTTCACATACCTCAAGTAAAACAATCGCGCTAAATTGGAATATGCGATAAGATAAACAGTATCATTAGAGTTGCCTAATAATCGTCATATGCAATGGGATGTGATGGAAAAACAATATCAAACTATTGTTTTGATTTCACGACAAACAAAGAAACTAAGTGAAAAGACAAAAATGGAATCATTTTTTGAACACCAATCATATGGAGAAATAGGGAAATAAATTAACTAAAATTGATGAAACACTTTGAATGAGACTAAATCTGTACATCAAAATTACATCCACATAAAAAATAGTCAAAATTATAGGATACGCCTAGTCTTGAGTGCAATAAATGCTTCTCTACCTTACAATATTTTCATATATATATATATATATATATATATATATATATATATATATATATATATATATATATATATATATATATACGTACAGGAATACCTACGGAAAGATATGAAATAGTTATTTATAATACGAGTGGTAAAAGTGACATTTTATTCTGTGAGGAGGAAATGCCGATGGGCCCAATGGCGCAATCCTACGAGCGAAATAAAATAACTTTTACCACGCGTGTCATACAATATTTTTTAGACAACCTTCCTTCCTTTTATTTTATTTTAATTCAAGCATAAAGATCAATAAATTGGGTACAATGTTATGTTAAGATCAGTTGTAGCTGAAGCAGTCAGACGAAAATATTTTGTTTTCTTTGATGCACTCAGTGTTTTAGCTGAACATTCGAGCATCTTCTCATTTTTATCACTAGGGCTAAATATTGAAAATTTAGCACGCAGTGCACAGCCTGAAGAAACTGCTTTTACTAGTTTGTCTAAAAAAATATTTATCCTGTTATTCTTCGTGAAGAGAAAAACAGATGCAACCCAATGAAAATTGTTTTTCCATTTGTTTTTCGGCCTTTTTCGAACAACATGACTTGCTACTGATAGACTCACACACATATCTCTCAATCACATATATCAGAACTGGTTTCTCCAGTCAGTAAATATTAGATTTCCCCCAAAAAAGTTGTAAAGTGCTGGTTTTACACAGTTTTTTTCTTCATATCTTTCTTTCATAAGGGAGCAGAAGACTTTTTGTAAATTTCATATTCTTACTTATTTGTTATCGCAACTACAATTACATTTTCCGCTCAATTAATCATTGCTCATTAATCATCATTAAATTAACGTGAATGAATGAATGAATGAATAATTTAACGAGCTCATTTAATGAGCGCATTTTTATCTGTTTACATTATTATAAATGATGCATCCATAATTACTGTACAGGGATGATTTGCTTCGAAAGACTACTAAAGGTTATTTACAGTTTCGAAATATTAAGAGCTTGGAGGATATTTTAGGCACGTTTTACCAGTGATTCCCAGGAGAAAGGGTTAAAATAACAATATAATATTATTGTATCTTGTGTAAGCGGGCGTAATGTGAAATTCATTAATAAAACATAAAATGTTTCCGCTATTGGGGCAACAGACCTGTAGCATCAGTCCAAATATTCGCTCCAGGACAAATTCATTACCTTCCCAAAAAACACATCTTCGTGGACAAGATAACCCTAATAGCCGCGTCCATCCCCTCGCGACGCGAGAGACGCTATCGCGAGGCGCCCTCAAACAACCATCAAGCTAACGAGAGGAAAGCGCTGGGCGGCGCGGCGCGGCGCGGCGCATAAAAGCCGGCGGAGCGCAGCGCATCTGACCACAGCGCGCAGCCACCTGTGACGATGGCGACGCTCGCCGCTGCGCTGACGGCGCTTTGGGCGCTGGCCCACGCCGCGACCGCTGCCGGTGAGTGTCAGCCGGGGGGGGGGGGGGTATAGTTTACTTGGAAATTACTATCATAGGGGATACTGCGAGTGCTTGGGAAAGCCAAGCGAGGAGAACCAGAGTTCCAAAATGCGCCAAATATTCAAATTACTTGAAAGCTATGTTAAAATCAAAGAGGTTATGTTATAGTACATACGCTATTTATCGGACATCGACATAGCGATGGATATATACCGCCTCCTAAGATAAATGAGTCACAGTTTATGATTGACCAGTAGGGAGAGGCGATAAGAAAAATCGGATAGAAAATGCGGTAAACTTCTTGAGATACCCAGCCCTGATTGGGGCATTTGGGTTAAACACTATTGGTTTTAATGTCACGAGTGGAATGGTCGAATTAAAGTTTGCTGGATATACGCGAAAAACAGTGTTTCAAAATCTACATTTTTAAAGCACTAGCAGTTTTCGTTTAGAAAAAAGTTAGCTCTTTTCAACCAAATTTTGTGATTGTTTCCTTTAAATAAATGGCAGTGGGCCAAAAACCAGATTTCACTGCACAAATTACACATATTAATGATATTTTAAAATTAATGGAATGCGCTTATACGCTTTCATTTACTCAGATTAAGATTCAAAATGAAAATTCACAATTATAATAGTTTGCATAATAATTTTGTCATTATCCCTAATGGTCAGATAACATGAAAAACACGGAGTTATAGGGTGGGGGACAATAAATGATAATTGACATTTCAGAAGTTTCCATTGTTATATTGTATTGGTTGTATTCGAAAAGTATTTAAAAAATCGTTTATTGTAGCTGTCTATTAAAGATTATCCAACATCAAATTTAACGTGTCATAAAATATGTTCTATCGGTTGTAATAAATATATGCCATTGTAAATGATTGCGAATGCTGCTAGACATCACAGGATTATACAAAGTCACGCCTAGTTGTACGAACAGAAGGAATTCAAACTAGAAGTTACAGTCAACTTCTTCATGTCATAAAATCCTTAAGTTTTTGAGGCAATCGAATCGACAATATTGCATCAGCGCGCGCAATAAATTGTCAGGGAAATGAATCGTGTGGGCTCGTACTATTGTAGTCGCAAGAACTGTTCTACTTTCGAGAAGGAAGCTGAAGACTGTCAGCGTATTCAAACCGGAAAAGCCATTAGTGGAATTCCCAGGTCAATTCGGCGCAAACAATGAGCGATCTTTCGTTACCTCGACTCCGCCTGGCAGACATACGTCTACAGACTTTTATGCAATAAACATAGAAAACAGCTTGTAGATAGACAATGAACGGGTAGAATGCAGCTGCTTGAAAGTAAGTAGAAATCGGTTACTTTTCCATTATTATTTCGAAAATACAATTATAGTTCAAGGGTCAAAATCATTTCTGACGGTTGACTGAGTGTGGACTCCCACACGTCAGCGCGAGACACCGAGTGCGATGACGGAATTCGCATGCCTGTTCACCCCGCAGCGTCAGTTGTAAGGCAGCATGCGACAGTTTTCCTCATCCGATAAAGAGGGGTCGCATGCTACTATTTATGCAGGGCAGGGGGGGGGGAGGCTTGAATCTGGGCTCTGCGCAACCCTGCGGTTCCCTGGAGCATTGACAGGGGTTCCGAAAGTGATCACTACCTGCTCAGCCAAAATTCATGCAAAATGGAAATCATCAATACAAGGAATTGTTCACGGACAACCAGGGTAATGAACTGTTTCAGGAAAGTGCTAGATTAATATATTCAAGAGAAAATTATATTAATATAAATTGGATTTAAAAAGGCAGTTGATTGTACAAACATGTAAAATGAATGAATCAAAAACAAAAATGAAAGAAAAAGAAGAAAAAAGATAAAACCAAAGTATACAAAAATAAGAATATTTTTCATTTTCAGATTTTGATTTCATTTTCAGACTATATGAATTTATTTGAATTTTATTCGTACCTGATGATCCGTAAAACTATATTACGCGAAACGTCGTGTTTCGAAATTAGTGGAATACAAAACATTTGTTGGAAAAGTTTGTACTTTGTCCAAAAAGAAAAAAGATACCCTGGAGTTAAATTATTATAATATAATTAAATTATCATAAATTTATATAATTAAAATAGTATGTGCAAATCACTGTATTTTATAAATTTTTGATTGTTTAAATACTTTTGAGAATTTGAGTAGAAAAGAAGTATTGATAATCTATTTTATCTTCTACTTGAACAAGAGGTTCTTTAACGATAACCGTGAGCTCGAAGGGCTTGTGAAGTAGTTGAAGCCCCTGATGTTGGGGAAGGAAAATGCCAAGCTTCACTCGTTGCCGCCCTTGATTGCAGCTGGCATTTCAGTACACAGTGACATTCCAGTAACATTGAGTGGACTCTGAATCGGCGCGTGTTCGGGCCCCGCGCGGGCGGGTGCGGAGCGTGGGATGCGGGTCGCGGGGCGTATGGCGTGTGGCGTGGGGCGCGGGGCGGAGGAGGGTTCGCCTGCTGCCACGCGGGGGGTGGTGTGCTGCCTGTTGCAGAGGAGGTGTGCTACCCGCCGCTGGGCTGCTTCAGCACCGCCGAGCCCTGGACGTCGCCGACGCGCCCGATGCCGGCGCCGGACTCTCCAGACAGCATCCGCACCACCTTCTTCCTCTACACCAGGTGCGCTGCTGTGCTTTCAACGAGACGCCGCGAACTGTCGATAAATTCTCACTTTCCAGGGTTGCGACATTTCACATATACTCTAAAAAATCTCAAGGACACTCTCACACGGAATTCTAGTAGCTGTTTCAAAAAAATTCAAGCCACTATCACACGGAATTATGTGAGTTCAACAAGAGAGAGTAACAAGACATAATAATCCGTTTTCAAATAGACACCCCTGATTTTTCTCAAGCGAGGAGGGGGAGGGAGACTACAGAAGAGGTGTCCAGCCGACTTAATGTTTTCTTATAAATAATTATTCATTGATGCTGAATATAAAATGAATTTTTGTTGTTGACTTTTAACGATTGCGTGACTTTTGTCGGTGTGGAAAAATAGCTAAAATATATTTTTGAATACGTAATCATTGGTTTTGGCGGAGCCGAAGTCCCCCAACCCCTCCCACCTCCAGTTCAACGTGTCGTGCGTTATTTAATGAAATTCCATCAACATCCATTATTTCTCACGGGACGATCATGACAATTACAAAAAATTCTTTAACGTGGCGTCGAAGTCTCGTAATTCCAATATTCTTCACACGACTAATGAAGATATGAGTAAATACTCTTTTTGTTTAAAAAACATTTTTTCGGTATCAGGGGACCCAAAATGTGCATTTCTATTGAAATATCGAAATAGTTTTTCGCAGCATTACATCACTCTTGCATAAACTACGTATCGTATATACGTAGTGTACGGAAAAGTAAAAATGGAGCTGTTTTTGAGACAATTTTGAAATTGTTGACACTTCATTTAATTATACCCGCCCCCACGCCGCCAAAAAATACACGGTTCAAATTCAAGAGGCACGACATCAGCCAGAACGATTGGGAAAGATCAATTTTGAAAATCCTGCCTACGGTTTAGCCGCGTTGATGTTTACAAACGGACGGAGGGACTTCGGTTCTGAAACAATCTTTCAGAATTAACGTCTCGCAAAAGGGATTCTGACTACATTATGAGTAGAGCAAGTAATTTACTACATACAGGTACAAGAATTATGCACTTTTGTGATATCAGAGACCAATGATCCAATTTGGTGTGCCCGAAAAATAAGCGTTTTATTGCAACATTACATATGTTTCTCTATACAGCGTAAATAATGTACGAGAAAGTAAAAACAAAGAAGATGAAGGGGAATGACTGGAGAAAAGGAAAAAGATGTCAAAGACGAAGAAATTTCAAAAGTATGTTGTTCTGAGGCACTAAAAGTTCCTTGGATGTAACTCCTCTACACAAGGAAATGCAGGGGCGCCTGTTGTGCCGCTAGCCAGTGGCTGCAAGGTCACACCGCCACCACGCCTCCCTCTCTCTTTCTCCTGCGCCCACGTAAATCTCCGGGTTGCTGCTCCACGTCCTCCCGCCCTCCCTTATACCTCATTCAGCTCGGGTTTCTTCCCGAAACTCTCCCTTCAACTGACAATTTCCTCAGCGGTGGACTTCCCCATCAAACAGAATAAGTCTCCACCAATATTACACAGACACAAACTTCAAATTGATGGGATTGGTTTAACAAATTTATCCAATATAACCGAAACCTCCTGATACATTTTATTCATTTCCATAATACGCCATTTCGTGTAAAATTAAATCGTTATTAATTTAAAACTACGAAGTACAAAAGGGTAGGAAGTTTCATGACAACTTGTTGCAACCCTGATTCCTGGTTCATTATTTACTAATAAAAGACCAATCACTGTTTTACCTTGGGACGTGTTCTATTAATCTAACGTACGAATCTTTGACCGAATAATAGTTTCGAAAGGAGGGTAACTCTTGTGGTAGGGGCTAGACTCGTTGCAGAGGAGGAGGAGCAGAGTGTTCCTGCTAGTATACTTCTCACGAAAGGTCTTCTAACGGGTAATCGTGCGAGAAAGCGCTGACAGTTAAAGGCAAACAAAGTAGTGAAAACATTGCGTACTTCAGAAGAGGTTCCTTATACCACACTTTGGGAACACTCACTGAATTGAAATACGTGACAAAGGTGTGAAGAAATTATTTGACTGGCCTAGAAGTACGTATATATTATTACGTATAGAATGAACACCAACATTTACATTCCGACATCATAAATCGCAGTGAAAGTGATAGGTGCGTTTGTTACACTCTGGAACACAGTACTACTCCTTTAGCAGGAGACAGTTTTTACGTTTTGTTTCTTATTTGAGTGATAATAGACACTTATACTGTGCAAACGTACGCAAGATAGTTCATTATCCTTGAGCTCGCAATGATCTAAGAACGGGCAAATTGGACGCGTGTTCGGTCGACAAGAATGTCAGGCTCTAACAGCAGACGGATTCTGCCGAAAGGCAGTGCCTCCAATTTATTCAAATGCACTAGACATCCGTCTTCAAAGTACAACATTCATGCAACATTTTTATGGAATTGGACACATGAAAACTAGTTATTGATAAAGATATTATATTACACGATTTGTATAACTTGAGAGATATTTGTAGTGTAAGACACTTTACGTTCGCATTGCATCAGTGAGGTTAGATTCATATACGGCAGACACTACAGAATATCCATTTCATTAATTTACTCTATATTAATACCCAACCATAATTTCGGAGAATTGAATTGGAGGCCTTCCTCAGAGCTTCTCGCATACAAATAAACGAAACAAGTTTGTCTATGGCCATGGGAATGTCTCAGTTTAGGCTAAAAATCCAAGTTAATTTGATACCGTTTTGCCGATTTAGAAGTTCGACAGTATTCGGACCCATAAAGATCACACCAGTGCTATGGTGAATGTACGATCAGAGTGGATTCCCATTCGACTGTACAGCTCTCAGACTAATACGATCGATTAGTACTGAACATTTTAAACACCCTGGAACGCAGGCCTAGTCGCACTGTGTCCGAAACTTTTTGGCACCTGAACCACTCAGCACCAACCAGTTCCAAGTCAGCAGAAAAGTATCATACGAACGAGAATTATTCGGTTAAACTGAGTCATTCACTGTGCTCGTGGACAAACATATTTTGTTAGTTTCTGAACGAGTAACCCTAAGCAGGATTCACAAGGTTACTCAAGGTAGCTTACAAGGTGAAGCGATTGTAGCAGAAAACAAAAGAATCTGGCGACTCATGTTGCTGATACTTTCAGCATACATTTATTTAACTTTACTATTACAATAAGATCATTTTTTTACAAATAACTCTTATACACAACCTTTTTCGTGTAAAACATAGCTCTTAAAGACGTTTATTATTTTTGCTTTCATTTCATCTCACTTTTAGGTAAAAATTTGGAGATGAATATCATGCGCAGTTGATGGCACTGTGTTCACTATCGTTCGGCGGAGTCAGTCGGCCGATCGCCCCCAGAACGTTTTTCTTCGGCCGAACTGGTATCCTCCCTAACGTGCCCAGTTTGAAGTATTACTGATGGTGAACGTCCGAATTCGCCGGAACGCGATTTCTCGCGACCACGCCTTCACGCTGCGCGTTGCGACTTCCAGGGACCGCCCGGCGACGTTCACGGCGACGACCGTGCCCGAGACGTCGCTGAAGGGATCCGACTTCAACCCCAAGCGGCCGACCGTCTTCATCGTGCACGGCTTCCTGGAGCAAGCGGAGAAGCGATGGATGGAGGACATGAAGGACGCGCTGCTCAACCGAGTAAGCGAAACGCCGCTTTCTTCTCCTTACGAATGCATAATCGGGAACGATATCTTTCAAATTACAACACCACACGATTTCCAGCCTGGGAGAGAGCACTCTAACGGCTCGCCACGTACAGAAAGTGAAAAGTAAATTCACCTGTTTTGTTTTTTGTTGTTTTTTTGCGTGCTACACATTTCTTTTTGCTTTCTTGAGTTTTTTTTCTCCTAAATACAAATTACATTCCCTTCTTTTGAAATGCAATGCAATTCTTTTCTTGAGGTTTACGAGTATTTTCCACAATTTTCACTGAGGACTTTAGACTCACTGGTCCCCATGACCAACATATACCAAACTGGAGCGCCACGCGATTTTCTTCTCTGCAAGCAAATGGTTGTTTTGAACACGATAGATTTGAGGACTTCAAACCAAGGGTCTGTTTCGAAGCTATTATTAATAACTTGAACTCCTCGTCTCAACTGATCGTTTTCCAAGATCTCTGTTAGGAGGAAGAGAGCAAATGAAGCATCAAGGGTCTCGGTCTCACTAAGATCAGTGAATGACGTGTGAAAGGGGCGTGGTTTCCAATAATGCCTTCCGTGCGAATAGCTCAGAAGAACTAAATATTATGAAATTTATTGGTATATACATTATATTTTGAGAATTATTTAGCGCAAATAAATAATCGAATGAAACCAAAATGACAGGGTCGAACCTCAAATTTACAATATTTTGAGATACACCATTTTGATAATTTCATGAAGAGTCTTAAATGATGTGTTTCAGAGCTTAGAATTTGATATTTCTCTTGTATCTAAATTGTTTTGCACCCGAAAGCACTTGATCTACTTTTTAGATCTTGAACCGCCACATGTCACTAATCGTTTAGCTTGCTGGTAGGTGAACCCCTCCAAACCAATTCTGGGCGCGCTCCCATTGTTTCTCGAGTGCAGTAGGCGCGATGGAAAGCTGACCGAAGAGCGAGTTTTAGCTCATTCGGCATTGGCAGGAAAACCCGGAAGAAGAATTCTTTCCGACCTTAAGGAGACCCAATATTGACTAATCCAAGGCTCGACGTAAGTAGTGATTTTCTCTCATTCACGTCAGGCCGTTGGATATATATGCAAAATGGTGGTCAAACATTTTTTTAAATGGAGGGACTTGGAGCTCTTATGATATCAATTCAAAATATCTCAGTTACCTAGTAATCAATAACAAGGGAAACAATAAACCCGATTCCATGTGTCAGAGATAACGAATAACAACATTATCTTTTTCAGTTGATAACAAAAGTTCTCATTTCTTACCATCACCTCTGCTATGAGTGATGTCACCGTAATTCCATTTATGGGGGAATAATTTGAAAATATACACTATTCATATTTATAGAATAAAATGTTCAGAAATGGATATACACTCTCGGACTATTTAAAAAATCGGTTATGGTTGTTACAATTAAAACAAACATTTAGTTTAGTACGGAACGCTTTAATTTAAGGAAAAACGTTACTCTAATTTCAAAACCACGTTTCGAAAGAAGATGTGATTCTGTCCGTTTCAATCTTCACTTCTAATCTCTTTTTATCGGTACAGTAATTGCTACCAAAACCATGACTTCGCAGGGATTAATTTCCTGTACACAACCATCTCTTCACGCCAACGACCCTCGCTGCAATTTCAATTGACCAAGACTGAAGTTATCAAAGAGACTTTTGCGTGCGTTCCATGTGCGCAGGCGGACGTGAACGTGCTCCTGACCGACTGGGCGAGGGGCAGCTTCGAGTTCCTCAACTACCTGCAGGCGGCGTCCAACACTCGCGTCGTGGGCGCGCAAATCGCCAGGTGCGCGCGCATTAAGGGCACTGCGCCACACGCTCCCGCTCCCAACCAAATCCTATGCTAAAGTTGTTTTGAGCTTTGCTAATGACACACAGGGATATTACTCTTTCATATAAAATATAAACGAGTATTATGGAAAATATTATAATTATACTCTGCACTGAGAAGCAGAAATTGCTTAGTGCAACCTGACATCAAGAACGTTTTTGTCAGTATAAACGCCTAGCAATATCGGCCAAAATGTCAAAAAAAACCGCTGTATTGCGATTATAAACATTAAAAGACTTCGAAACAGTTACAAAATTTATATTAAAATTGAAAAACTAAAATACAAAAAAAATATTTTTACCGAGGTTCTTTTAAACAAATTTAATGTTTCATCACGCCATCTTTTGTGTCGTTTACAATTACAATTACATCTATGTTTACAACTTTTGCTTCATATTTCCTGCATTTGCAATTTTCATTCTTTTACTTTCCCGCTGCGGCTTAATAATAGAATTAATGATTTAGCCTCCATTATACACGATGTACAAATTAGAGAATTAACAATAAGCATTGAAATATCCTGCCTAGAAAATTACACAATTTCTCATCATTCATTGAATTTACAACTTGCGTTAAAGATCTGACGCAAGCATGAACGATGTTCTTACGTAAATTACTTTTTTTAGTTTATAAATTCCGAAATTAAGTTTCCGTAAATAAGTTTTTCTTGCTCGTATTATTTTTATCAAGATAATTTTGCCATGTCCTCGCGCGTCGATTTAACCACGAGTCTCTTTTTTAAATTCCTTTATTTTTTTCTTGTTCAGCAAATCATACTTTTCGGGTAGTTGGACTGGGGATTGCGTTCATCATATTAACATTTTGAATTTTTATCCTATTGTTGATATTTGTATTTTAGCTTCCTGTAACCTTTGCCTAATGGTGATTACTTATCTAGTTAAATTATTAGGCATGTTATTTTGACGGGATTTCGTCTTAACGTCTTTGAATATATTCATCTTTGAATTTTTGTTCACATAACTGAGTATAAATATCTGTGGTGGTCAAAAATCGCCTTTAGGGAAACGAACAGATTCTGATTCTTGAATTTGTGGATTTGCCAAAGTCTCTGATATCTAATGAAACATTCGCAATTGTTGAAGCTTCAAACAGCTCTTCGGGGAGTACTGACGAAAAGTATTCAGTAATACCTTGTTCGATAATAAAACTTGCAGAATTTGTCACTTAAAATACAATATGGATATAATGCTGCCAGCACATAAAAGCATTACGGTATTGTCCTAAGCACCAAAAACGTTGAGAATAAGCTTATTTATTACCTGTCAGTATTTGATTTATTATTCACGCAATGATTTCGTGCGGAGCGCCCGAACGCAGCCCATGCCACCTTCACATGGCAACTGTGGGTAGCAAATCGGACTCTCTGACCTTCAGTAGATCACACAAGTTTTGCAAGCACTGACGGGCGAGGAATTTGCTAGCCACCGCGAGAAATCCTTTTTAACGACTTCACACGAGTGTTTGCACTACTCAACAACTATCTCGGACGTTTCTGTGAAAGTCTAGCGCCTACTTAGTGCTGCCCGCTGAGAGTCCAATGATGACATTCTTATTGCCTTTTAAGGCGTGATTGGCACTACTGTTTACGTGTTATTGCGCGCGCTTTTGGGAAAATTTAAACCATTTCGGAGGCGCGGAAATCATTAATGCACGAGCTTAGATTTGATTATTTGTTATTTTTCCTTTATTTCAACGTGTGTCTAAAATATTAAGGAGTAATAAAAGAAAAATAACAGATAAAACAGAGATATTCTCATAAAAGGCCATTACATTTGATTAGCCCCAAACAGAGCTTATTATCGTGGGGCAGACGCTTGGCGCCAAATTTAAGGAATGCGAAAGCATACTTTGATCGCATTCGCAACGCAACGCAATCATTGTACGTCCACTCATTGCCATTTTTGAAGTAATATCATTTTGGGGGATCTCTCATTCATATACATCAAGTACAGAGATTTTATATCCATGCAGGAGAGATTATGTTTTTCCCCCTCAGAAAGCATTGTCACTCTATAAGCAAGTACATCTTACCAAACTTTCGAGCTCGGTTTTCTCAAAACTAGGAATTCTGATGTAGAAAGTGTGCAGTGCACAGTGAGCGCTCGCCGTCGCTGGCAAGTGTGTACGTGTGCGTGGGCGGCGGTTGCAGGTTGATCCAGCAGCTGCAGTCGGACTTCGGCGTGCGCCCGGAGGACGTGCACATCATCGGCTTCAGCCTGGGCGGGCAGGTGGCCGCCTACGCGGGCAAGGCGGTGCGCGGCCTGGGCAAGATTACCGGTGAGCCACCACCATCACTCGCAATTTCAATTCATTCATTTATCAGATTGACATTTCGCTTATTAGCTGCCGCGTTCTGCCCTCAGTTGAACTCCGCTGTTGACGGAATCGTCATTAAAGGGAAGTAACACTTCTTTCATTGGTGCTTGGTAGGTAAACGTTCTGATTTAAAAGAAGAGATATCATGTACCTGCCAAACACCTATACAAGATGAATTACTTACCAATCATGAGCAAATGTTACATGTGTAACTTCGTAAAATGGTATTCCATCACAAATTCTTCGGCAAAAAGTGATCATCTTCATTCCTCCCTGCGGGCCCGACAAAGTCGTAACATTTATTCCGAAACACCCTCAAGTGACGAGTATTTCTCCCCCTTATTCTGTGGCGTGTGTGTGTGTGTGGCAGCGTTGGACCCCGCGCAGCCGGGCTTCGAGGGCTACGCGGACGCGGTGCACCTGACGCGCAACGACGCCGCCTTCGTGGAGGTGCTGCACACCAGCGGCCGCCCCTTCGTGCCCCTCGGCGGCTACGGCATGGTCGCCCCGCACGGTCAGTGGCTGCACGCCCACGGCAGAGTGAAAGACTCCTTTTCAAGGGGTCGGCATCATGAACCTCATTTCACGCACCCAAGTAAAGATATTACGCGACCACTGCAAAACTCATTGGGTTATCCAAAAGCGTACAGGTCTTCGTAGAGCTACAATACGTGTGTGAACAGCGCCAGTAATTATACACACAAACTGCAAAATGTGTGAAATTACGCAAATTTTTTTGGGCCTCTCTCTTACGTAAATTGTAAAATTGACACTTCTCATAGTGGATCTCTCAGGGTTGTCGATCTCTTCACTCAAGAAGTATACGCTATTGCGCATATCGTAGCAATGCAGACAATAAGAACACAAAGACTATTAAGTAACATAGTGGTGAAAGCCCAAGAAAATAGATTGTCAAGTGAAGCCCACAAAAATGACACCTAAATGTATCCTTTTCTTGTACTAGTGTCAAAAGTATATTCTTGTTTTGATGATATTCATGACTAGTTGTCAAGCCTTTTAAGTGAATAGATATGAATCGTGATGCTTTAATCTCAAGCTGTTATTTTAGTCTTGTGAGTAATGACTGGATTAGTCTCGCGCGGTCCGAGTGCACATTCATTTAAGAAAATTACACTTTAATCTTTGTGCCTAGCGCGTACTTGACACCTGATCATTTATGAGGGTGAGCGGGGTTCTTTATTCAATCAGAGGCTTCCAATTTTGGAAAGGCCAATGCAGCATTGCTCTTCGTTTATCAAAAATTCAATGCACAATTCAGTTTCAATGTCACACTTCATAAGTGTTTTTTGTCGAAGGTTACAAATCAAGCAATTTTATTGCGAAATAAAAATTAATTTTACAAGTCCTGCGATATCAGATACTAATTTTATTAATACTCATTGAAAGACTGTGTCAGAAGTATGATTTTTCTGTCTTTAATTTGCAATGGTCTTGAACACCCAACTTTACAAAACAAACGTAAAACGTTATTTCTGCTACTACAAAATTATAACCAAACTTTTGTACTTTCCTGAACGAAGATTATGGATAAGTTACTGAATTAATTAATCTGAATTGATTTTTGTTGCAAATAGAGGGAGGTAGAAAAAATATATATTCTACTCGTGCGTGAATTTGGAGTATACCTAAAAATTACTGCACTTCTTAGGGAATTCTCACGTGCTAATTTTTTTATATGATCTATATCTCATTTTCCACGCCGTTGTCAGTATTTTGTACGACCGTTTAAGAATTTTGTATATTTTAACTTAATTTCCGTTTTTTTATTTATATACAAGATATATAATAAAGGGCAGAACCAGAATAGTTAACTGTGCGAATACCCATACACATACTCGTACACATTCATTTCTCAGGAAAATTAATAACCAAGCTCAAAAAGACGAGTTTTGTACAGTCAGAAATACGTCGAACTACAAATTGTTGCTTTTCTTCGAAAACTGAACATTTGTTGTTGTGTTAATGTTGTTTTACATTAACACAGATTTCAGTAAGTTTATTTCCCATTGATTAATAGATACAATGATGTTGGAGGATATTTCGTGACATTAATACATCTTGCAGGTCATGTGGACTATTACATTAACAATGGCGCCTACCAGCCAGGCTGCATTCTGCCGTTAACGCTCCCTAAACTCCCTCAAACTCTGGAGGATCTAGTCAACGTTCCCGTGGACGGTAAGCTTGTTCTTTTTTTCTTTTTGTGAGCTACGAATGGAAATTCGACTTGCAAATATTTTATAAAATACAATGTACCTGAAGTTTAGTTATTCACGCTAAGTGCAAAAATCATCAGATGTGAAATACAGGGCTGTTAGGAATTCAGGAAACATAGTCTTACTCTATGTTTGCAAATTATGTTTTAATGTTTGGCCGAATTGTACTGCATTAACTACCGATAATTTTAAAGGTGGTGTTCAAAATGTAATATCACTATAACATGACAATTAATTCGGAAATATTCCACATTAGAAAGTATAGAATAGTAGGCTACATTAGAAGTAAATATCGTCACATAGAAGATACACGTATATACCACTTTATGTTTGTACGGGTATATTGCATAAACTGTAAAAAATATAGTACAATTTCTATCCAGAATTTCTTTACAACGAAAACCTCTCTATAACGTAGACATTACTTGAGCTTGTTTTAGCTTGCAACCTGTTCATTGACACACTCTCCTTATTTAATGAAGCAAGTATCTGGTTCCACGAGTTCCGTTATAGAGTTAACATTGTATTTCATTTCTATAAAAGACTTCACAAAATATTGATTGAACAATGCACGTGCTTATCGATTTTTCAGTGGTGGAGACTGTGGTTGCTTGCGACCACGAGCGCGCCCACGAGGTGTACACGCAAGTGCTGCAGAGCACCTCGTGCATCTTCTGGGGCCACCCGGCCGGCGTGAGCGCTAAGGAAGTTGGGTAAGTAGAGGGCGCTGTGCACAGCATGTCTGCCTGTGGCCTTGTGAGGTCCAGCGAAATCCGTCGCATTTAAAACACGAGCTCCGTCTGTTCTTCGCGAGAAATATTCGCGCGAAAGAAAGTTGCAAGAAATGTTTCTTCCTCCTACCTTCTTGTCTCAAGAGGTTCATACAAGCTCGGGTTACTCGTACATGCTTTCGAGGAAAGGTAAATGTTAAGAACGTTCTGCCGAGTAAAATTACCACGTATCTTTGGGTGTATGAGCCCATCTTCACCTATTCAAGTTCTCAACATTCTCAACGTTATTACTCCCCACACACTTTCGGGATACGCGCTAGTTTTACCGAAAAAGTTTGCGCGTCTTTTGTTCGTACTGGAAAGGAATCCACGAGTTTCACCTGTCCGAGTTAACTGCTTCTCGGTGTACGTAAGGGAACAAGTTATACTTTCAGAGGTTTAACGAAACAGCACAGGGTACCGGCTTACCGAACATGTAATGTTCAGGATACGATCATCAGCAGACTCAGTATTCTGATGAAAATCGTTTGCCGACAGATTTTATTGTAATATTTTTGCTTGCTAGAGGATATGCGTATCCGACGGTGAAAGGGTGTAGATAAATCTGTCACTTTCTCGAATGAATATGGTGGCCTGTACACAAACTGGATTGATAAATTCCAAAATTTCAAACATTCATGTTACCCGTAACTATCACTGTGCATTCTCTTTCAGTGTAACGAACTTTACTCTCTCCCTCTTTACTATAGTTTGATATTACATTCACTTCCCCTTCATATAGTCGCCCAATCTGAAAGAGTTTCATACAACCGTTAAACTAAATTGTTTTATTTTGAGGCCAAGTCAACAAGACCTTTAGTACAAAAGGTTCATGTTTTGGTACGGGTAATTCAATCACAGTCAATCCTACATGTATGCCAATGCATCGCTGGCATTGGGATAATACAAAAACACTCGTATGATAAGAAAGCTACAATTAACTACTATTTCTTCCAGCAAGGCTATGCTTTCAGCCATTACTTAAGCTAAACTCACCCCACACGAATAATCCTAAATATTTGAATATCAATATAATTATTCAAATTATTTGAAGATGTTAATTGGATTGTTGGTGAAGTAGATACCTTTTTTATTTTTGATCAATAAATAGAGATATTGTCAGGTATCAATATTTTAATTACACTAATGATCATTTCGATCGCGTAGCGATCATCCTCAGAGCTAAAAACAATACAAATATACAATGAGAAATATTAACATGTTGGTTATTGTATACAAGATGTTTTGAATGTATACAAGATGTATTGTATTTGAAGATGCTTTCTACGAGTCAAATAATTATCTAACAAATACTATCTGACAATTTCTAAGTATTTATTTCAAGCCAGCCTTCATCAGTGACCATGTATTTAACGAGTTAAATAATCACCTATATATAAATAATTAAGTTTCAAACATTTTAGACATTTTCAAAGCAGTTTTTTCAAGCCTGCCTTCAAACGAAAAGAATGGATTCCTAAGAATCAATCTGTAACTTAGCTGCTGACTTGCGTGCCTGGCCCTGGGTCAGCTTTCATCCCCGGGCAACTGGTGTGGCTTGAGGTAGCCCGCCGAGAGGGCGGACGCTCAGGCGCGATCAGCTCTAGCCTAGTGAAAAGCGTAACTGCAAGGAACAGCCTCGGGCACTCTAACCTTAATTCTTACACCAGAGCAACCCTAATCTACAGCCCGCTCTGCCCTTGTGTGTGAACCTTGCTGGTTCGAGGACTTCACTAGACCGATTGTCGTTGCAGGAAGCCGTGTTCCGACTCGAGCTGCGTGAGGCTGAGCTACGGCTCCTCTCGATCTCTACGCGCCGGCTCCTACATCGTGCCGACCACCGCCTCGGCGCCCTTCTGCAGTAAGTAATCCCTTCGGTGGCGCTTACGATTACTACGGCGTGTTCTAAACGGGTGCATTTATTTTCCACGGCCCCGCTCAGGACAATATGCAACAAGTCTCATCACAAAAATACCCCCTAGATGTGAACGTAACAATTTTAGTTTCTACATTTATAAAGTTGTCGAGTTCAACGATGGGGTTTCGTAACATATTAAAGAAATAACAAAATTGATCTAAAAATCCATTGGTAATGTGATTTACCTAGATTACAACTTAATTGTCAGTATAATCAAAACTTTCTTTGAACTCCTTCAGAATTCATTCTACCTCTAGTCCATCGCATGCAAAACGGTATTTTCAATGTTATAAAACCCGTATCTTCCTATTATAAGCGTCTGGTGCATCAATACATTACTTTCCAGTTTGGGTTTCCGTGAGAAATTCCAAGGTACATCAACATACCTCCCCTCATATGAAGATTTTGCTTTTTTACTTCATATTTTTTCATATATTTCACTACAATATTTTTCCATGCAATGTCACGAAATTGTAATATGTAACTAAATTGGCAATTATCTTCACCAAGCTCCACCTAACGTATCTCCCGGTTCATACAATTTCCATGGGCACTATAATTATAGGGAAACAGATGCTACATTTTACACAAAAAGTGACAAAACATTATTCAGTTTCACCTAATCTACAGCTGTCCCTACTCCCCACCCAACACACACCAAGCCAGTACACACAAGGGTGCACTACTTGGGAAGATATCTCCCCTCGTCTTTAAAGCGGCCATGAAGAGAATCCAGAACGTCCGTTGATGGTGAAAATAAATCACCTAAATAATAAACAGGAAACATAGAAATACATTATGGAAGAGTAGGACGTTTTGAGATACCTCTTCGGCCACTCATGCCTGACTTCAGTGTATTGTCCTGACTGGCCCGTGATTGACGCAACCTGGCGGGCAGAAGCAGCAGCTGCTAGTACCTGCATTGGCCAATAGGTAGCAGCACCTCCCTTTCTACGAAACGAAATATGCGTTTGAAGCTTTTATTCGCGATTATTCACATTACTTCGCAAACATATAAACACAGTTAATGCTGGACATTGCATAAATTTTCGCAATGCGAAGAAAACGAAAGACGAATTATCGCATCAGTACACATTTAATAAATGCAGAAGGATTTAAAAAGTTAGCTTGAAGAGACCTTAGGGTAAAAATGTTCAAAGGTCGACCTGGAAGTGTAATGTTCAATTCGTGCAATGCGTCCATGGATTACAATGCTTTTACATTTCCTCGACTCCTTCCATGACATTTCCTCACGAAATGAATTTTTTACATCCCCTTATGTTTTCCTATGTTGCCTCGAACGAAAATATTTCAAGTGTATTGATGCAAATAATTGTCAAAGAAATTTTTTGTTTATTTATTTATTCTGTAGAATTTACGGATCCTTTAACTTCTAATGCCATTGAAGTTGTGTGAAGTGTAAACAGTATTAGTTAGGACAATGACGATGCTGGATGGAGATGGAGAACTGATGGGATGAAAAAGGCAGCGGAAAGAGAAGAATCCCGAGAGGTCGCGTTGTCCACCACAAATGAAACACAAATTGGTCGGGGATCGGTTGTGGGCTTCAGCAGGAGAAAACGTACGGTATGCTCTGGTCATTACACCTCGAGCTCCTCCCTCCCTCGCAAAAAATTAAAATCCTCTGCACAGTAGTATATTACCACCTACAACGCTGTGGTTCACCATATCGCTCGGAAGATGAGTTGAGAATCAGAGATTCAGATGCCATAATGATTATTTGATGTTTCTGGTAACTGCAATGGAAATTAGTTCTGGTAAAGTAATGAATGTGGGGAGAAGGTGGGGTTCCTCTTCCACTGATTGCTGAGATCCGGTGACGACCTACTCGTCGGCTTGAGGGGAATTTCCCCTCCAGGTGTCTCCTCTCCAGCCCGAACAATGCCATGACAACTCACCTGACTGGTCGCCTGAGATATGCGATATTGCAGTTCATCTTAGTGTTAGGGTACTGCTCCGGCATTCGCTTGGTGCTGATGGAAAATATCACGCAAAATTGCTGATCATACCAGCCGCGCGCTAGCTGAATTCGACCTAGCTTACCAGGAGAGGTGGCTCAGGGCATCGAGTGCCGACACTGCAGTGTCTCTGAACGGGAGGTCCTCGGGTTCGAGTCCCCACATTGGATTTTCGACATTAGCCAGAGGTAGGACGAATTCAGTCGCTGGCTGGAGGAGAATACCAGGCGAAGGTCGCAGCAGTAACCTAACAATCGGGATATTTCCTTCCTTGCCATATCCTCATCCCTTGTTTACACAGTTACACCTACACTACCCCACATGCGGGAATATCGGCCGGCAGCTTGTCCCGGTTGGGGGAGTTGTGAGGAAACCCCGTTAGGCGACGGTGGATCGGCGCCTGAACTCACCGTCCTCCCGAACTGAAACACGAGCTGGATGTTCGGGGCTAAGCAGTCGACGTGCTCGTAATCACCACCCGATGGCGCTGGCGTTGCAGTCGCGGACGCGGCGCGCGAGGCGGAGGAGGCGCGCGAGGCCCGGGCGAAGCTGTTCGACGTGAACGGGGGCATCCTGGCGCCGCTGCTGCAGGCGGTCGAGGCCGTGGGGGACGTGCTCACCGGCTTCCTCGGCTGAGCAGCGACGGCCAACACTTACGTGGGCTAATCGTCATAAGATGAATTTTAAGAACGGAACACTGTGGAACATCGGGGGCTTAAAATAAACAAAAATTATGAGGACGTGCTTACCAAATTATGTTAATCATCAATTAGTAAGTTCTCACTGGACCAATATACACATGTAATACAATATGAGAAATTTCTTCTCACAGGAATACAAAACTTGTAAGTGTTACAACAGAAAATTGTTTCAAACGGCTTCTTTGTAATAACTCTCTTGAAATAGCATAACATTCAAATTTAAATAATCATTTTCTTGGTTCACGAACAGAAATTCGTTAGTAATTGAGACATAGTGTCAATTTTATCACATTTTAACAAACTTTCAGAATCCAAAAGACTCAATCTTGAAAGACTTCATAAAACGTATATTTCTGCAGAATTTTTTTTTTGAGTTACTAGAATTAATAATTTCATTATAAATTATTGTACCAATATTGCGATATTTTCAGTAACACCGTATTTCTATTAGCTGTAGATCTAGATGCATTTTCAAACAGTGTTTGTTAATAATGTATTTAAAGTTAATAGATTTAAATAGTCAAAACGATAAAATCTGTCATAAGCACACATACGAAGAAATAAGCTCATTAAATGCAAATTATCGTAATTGTTGTGGCAGCTTTAACATTTACTTGCAGATTTTACTAAACACCTTAAGAAATGAAAAGTGCACGTGTTATATGGTTGGGTTTGACGTTAACATTCTAAATGATATTAATAAGATTTTTGTCATAAATTCAATAATAAATCTTTTTATATTGAAGACAACTCTCTTTTTACTGTACTTAAGCATAATACCATTCTCCTTCCACATCTTTCTGTATTTTTTCCAAATTGACAGGACCATTTTATTTTCCTTTCCTTTTCCTCTAATTACTTCCTTCACTTCTCCAAATAAATCTCTTTGCGCGCCCCTCCTATTGTTCCATCTAGCAAAAACATCGCCCCCACACGCCCTCAGTTGTCTTCCTCTCTCGATACATTCTGAACATCGTGCCTTAACTTCGTTCCTTATTCTGTCTCTTTCTGTTCTTATTATTTGCCGTTCTTTTTCTCTCTTAAAAATTCGCAGTTCCCCACACCAACAGACGCGAACTAGGACACTGCGTTGTCTTTGGGCCTTAAACTTACTGCCTATTTCTTCTTTATTCCTCCCTCCCTCCCTTCCTCCTCCACCCTTCCTTCGATTATCCCAAAAGTATCCCAATCCCCTTCTACACACATCTGAACATCCATTCCTACACAATCCCTTTACCCACAAAATTCTGTTTTACGTGTTTGAAACCGTTTTGACCTTTTGTTGCACGTAATTACAGTGTATTTAATTTAGCCTAACGAACCTCAAGGCTGTTTGATAATACAGCATTGTGGATTAGTCTCACAAAACTCGGAAACTGACATTTTACATATTCGAAGGCCAAAAAAGAGTGAAGAGGAAACTCTTTCTCGACACCAGGGGCCCGCGACAAACATCCTTGTAATCCCCGTTCCCCAACGTCAAAACCCATGCAATTTCACTCGGATGGCGAGAGGAAATAAGTATCCTCGGAAGTGTTTTCCTCGAATTCTGGGGTTTAGGCGAAGAATAATTGGAAACGGAACAATCCAATCAGGAAATATAATATCCATATTTTTCGTATTGGTAAATGGTTTCTCAGAAAACATCAGCTTTCGTGATGCATATACAGTATTCACTTCAAAAGGTTTTTAAATGACAAACGGTTTTTCTCTAGTTTCTGGGTTTGCCTAATTTCACGTGATGATAGGCCGAGTATCAAATAGTTCGTTCTCGTGAATATGTAAAGTTCTACTGTGAAGTGTAAAACTGCAAGGCGAACACCACTATAAAATACGCTTAGGAAATGTCCATTAGAAAATTTAATTTTCTACTACGGAAACTAACAATTAAACCCTGTAAAATGCATGAAAATAAATTATCACAAATGATAGCTAAATATGACACTAATCTCGTTGTGCTCAAATACCATAATTTCTCGCACTATTTGTAACTGGTACGCAGTATTGAAGTACACGAACCCGAAAACAAGTTATTGAATCAGCAGACTTTGTTTCTCCGTGCCGAGATTCAAACTTTGGTTCTACGAGTCAACACACCAGTAACATTACCCCAATAGCACAATTATTTGTCGCATAGTTTCCATCGTTTGAAATTTTTTAAAATTCAGATAATTCAACGAAAATGAGACATGCGAAAGTTTTTAGCATCCTTTACTCTATACGCCTTTATAACTAGCGAGATAAATAGACTGACAATAACTTAGCTAACAGGCTAGCTACGCGGCAAGTTTCCTTGTTAAATAGCTAGACATTAGACATTTAACTAGTTAGCCAGTTAACTGGCAACTTATACACCAAGATTGACAGTAAGCTACACAGCTAGCTAATTAGATAACTAGCTATCCAAATAGGAATCCAGGTAGTATGATATCATGCGCCTGCAAGATAGTATTTGAATGTTGAACTAGTGGTCTGAAGTTCCAAAAAATGCAGCTGAAGAAAATTGTTTTGCAAAAAGTAGCAAGCACACTTTGCAAACAGAACAAATGAAATTATTTCCTAAAAAGCTGCAATAAATAATTTTACTAGAGGCCGTCTTCATGAATACTGCAATAAAATACTATAGGAGATATTCAATACAACACTTATTTTACACACACACAAAATTGCTGCTCCATTACACAACACGAAAATAACAAATATCTAATATGGGACGAAATCGTCCTAGGAGTCTATCACATGATGTCAGGTTATAATGTAAGCTGTGGCTCACGTAGTATGAGAACTCAGTATGAGCAATGTGAGAATTGGTGGAATAATACTATGACATATTTGAGTTTTTCTGTCAAATTCAGTATCATTCGGATACTCTCCTGAAGTTTTTCACAAATCAGGGCATGAGAAGAAGTTTAAAATTTAAATAACATCCCAGCGTTGCATCATGGGTATATGAAGGTCTGTGAAATGAATGAAGAAGTGAACGTTGGCAGTGATTTTATAATAAACTACTCCTAACATTCTATAGAAAAGAATTACTGTGTAACGAGTTTTTCATATATTGCTTATATTCATCACCATGGCGGTTTTGAAAACTCATTTTTTGCATCGAATTAATAAATATTCGTTAATTACAATTTTTGAAGATATACCTAATAGTGCAAGATTTATTTGTTTATTTGTATTTCAGCAGCAGTTCTGCAAAGTTTCAAATTTAAAATGTGATTTGTTTTAGAGAAGTGTATCTTATTGAAAAGAAAAATAATAAAATTCATAAGTTCGTATCGTAAACGATCTCAATAAAAATTATTTTATTTTAAAAAATTGGTATAAACCTCCTCTCACTACAAAATTTCTTTGTTGTACATCAAATCCCTACAATTAAAAAATATATAATACTACATTGTGTAAATGCGTTTTCATAATGAGACGGATTTTCAATTGTCGTATGTTCCGGAGACAGTAAAGGTAAGTAATTGCACGGACGTTGGAGTGAAGTGGGCACTCCCCGCATTTTTGAGATCCCGCTCAACGCAGAAGGCGGAAGTCCCCGCGGCGTTCGCGCTAGCCATGCGCTCTAGCGGCACCATCTGTAACCTTGGCGGCCGCCGCCGTCACGCACTTGAACTTGGCTTTACGTAACGCCAGCGCACGGCGCTTCATTAGGGCGCGCGGCACAATACGCTGCGATGAGCTCACGGGCAGCCGGTTTCCCCTTGCCTATTACGAGGTGGAAGTTTTCGTTTTTCACAACTCGGGGTCTTGCCATTGGCCCGTGAATGCATTTTTCTTTCTTCTCGAGGAAATTATACAGCGTCCTCTGCGTGTTTCTTCCATTTTTATTGTGAACGAGAAATAACAAAGCCGGAACCAGGCAACCTGCTGCCCGTTTCTCATCCCGAAGATGAGCTGAAGGGAATTTCAAGCCATGGAAACACAAACGAAAATTGTCCAGAAACATTTTACCCCCGGATGCACTAAAAACATGCGCTAAATGCAAACATTACAGTGTATCGAAACGGGTCGGGAGGGAACGGGTCGAGAGGGGACGGGTCGAGAGGGGACGGGTCGAGAGGGGACGGGTCGAGAGGGGAGGTCGGAGGGGACGGGTCGGAGGGGACGGGTCCGGGAGGGGACGTTCGGGAAGGAGTGGCGACGAGAGGGGTCTCGTGACCCGCTTGGGTTTTCCTCGCCTCCGTTTCGCTGCTCAGCGACCACCTCTCGCCCCATCATCACTCATAACTATTCCCCCGCGGAGGACAGGAGAACTAAAATGGGTAGGGGTGTTGGGGGTGCTGTCGGCAAATAGCACTATGCCGATGTAGATGAGAGGGCCGGCGCAGTTGCAGATGATGGTCGTGGAAGTGTCCCAGGCCGACTCGCAGCCGTCGGAGACAATGCGCGTCGCACACTGCGTGAGGGGTTGTGAGACCTACGAAGCCGGAGCCACGGGGGACGCAGTGGAGAGGGCTGCTAGCAGACAAGGCAAGGATGTAAATAAAAATACACATTATTACCATGAATTGATTAATCACTTTCCCT
>BOPP01000359.1:273-11478 GCA_017312745.1 Gryllus bimaculatus | reverse complement strand
CCCTCCGCGAGGCCGCGCGTGCGTGCGCGCCGCCACAACACGCCCCCGAGCAAGGCCCCGCACGCACACGCGCCCCACGCACGCCCTCGCTGCACGGCGGACAGGGCGAGGGAAAACCCGGCGCAACAACGCTTTCCACCAGCTCATTCGCAAGCGCAGACATCACGAGAAACAGCCCTTTCCAACTTTCACGGCGGAGGAAGGTCCACTCGCGGTCAAGAGTACACGCCCCATTTCGCGCTGCCTTGCGACAGCGGGCACGAGAGCTTGCTGCCTCCTCGAAGTGAACAGAATTTAACAAAATATAGTGAACAAATGTTTCAACATGAACATTTTCAAACCTTTTGTAGCTGTTTACAGGATCAATTTATAAATAGAAAAAGGTTTACTAATTACACAGTAATGATTACTATAAACAAATAAATTAAAAATTGTGTTCTTAATATTTTAAATCGTCATCCTCAAATGTTATCGGTAGTCGCTCTTATACACTACTACAAACAGAGAGCATAAGAGAAAATATCGTTTTGATAATTCACTTGATTAGTTCACTAATACTCTCAAAGCAAGGAAAATCATACAATATATTATTTTTTACTTCGTTAAAACTGAATGCGATGAAGTTTAACGATCTAAGGCTTTCGTGAATTTCCCACAATTTATTTGGTCGACACAAAAATATATTTTATCAATTTACCCATTCTTCAAACATTTGATTAGCAGTGTCTCCTATTTCTTAATTCATTGGCCTTTAGTTCTTTCGTACGTCAGTAATAGCTGAACCCTTGCGATTACATCTCAGAAACGAAGTGTAGAAAAGTGACATCAGAAAAGTACAACATATGCGCTGTATGGGAAATCAAAAACCAAAGAAATATTGCCTCAAGTCGCTCAGCACTTGCTAGTGGCCTGTTGCAGCAAAATAGCTGCTGCCGTGTACCAATGAGTCATATACATACGACCACATGTGGAACATGGGACCCCACAGCAGCAAAAATTGACGTTAATACTGAAGCTTCTTTATTTCTTCTCTTCTTTCTTTCTTTTTCGTCGCGTGACGCAAGCTGTGTCCTAAGTAGTGACGCATAGAGTATGAGAATGCAGTCGGTACGCGCAGTATGAGAAAAGGAATAATCTCGCAATGAAATATAGTATTATTTTTCGGGCAAAATCGAAACTTTCATTGTCTTTCAAACTCATACTCCCACTAATCTTTGTGTTTTAAAGCACTCAATCCTTAACTTAAGATGTAAGTCACATTTAGTATTTATACTATAAAAACGGTTAATAAAAGCAAGTAATAACACTCCTAAAACTGACTACTTTTTATTTAAAGAAAAAATATCACCTACTTAAAAAGGTAGCAATCTCTTGCATCTTTCAAAGCAATAACTCTTATTATTTTAAATACAAAGATACTCCTTTATTTATTCCTAGATTGCGCCGTTCAGAAATCTGTTTCGTTTTATTTTCGATTGATTGGGTCAGATTGCGTTATATCTAGTCGATTTGGGACAAGTTTTGTAAACTTAACAAAAGTCATGACAAAGTGGGATGTCATGTAAAGAGTGTAGTTTCTTCACTGTCATTTCAATGTTCGCGAAAAATATAGTGTGGTATTTCATTAACACATAGTGAGTTATTCAGTTCATAAATATGCTTTGCTACTTTTCTTTTTGTATATTATACATACTACATCAAAATTAATGTATTCAATATTTGAGAAAAAGAAGAAACTATATTTGCGGCTCTTTGCACACTCTTCCCCCAAATTTTTGGATCGGAACTCTCTTGTAGGTGGCCACTCCTGTTTTATCTTAATTTAGTTTCCGGAAGTGTTCTTCCTGATTTGAGCTTTGAACAAAACTTAATTCGTGTAATAATTCATTTGCCAATGCATTTGTACTGGACTGTGACGTTTTAAGTGAGGTAATGAGCGAGTTTTTCGTGTGTCTGGAAACGTCAACTTTGGTCGTACGTCCCGCAAATGTTACAGCCTGGGCGGTGGCTTCTGCAAATGTAGCTGCCTGCTTCTACAATTCTCTTCCGGGAGTGGTTGAATTTGAGCTACGTAGTGTCGAAAATCTGTGTGTGGGATTCCATAAGACCATAAGACCGCCTGGTCAAAAGCACTGCGGCGAAGTGTACTCTCATTGCCGCAATTTGTTTCAAACGAGGCATAATACGGACACACGCGTGCCCATTGTAAATCAAAGCCAGAAGCACGAGCGCAGGGGATGGACATTCTTGACACGGCTGTACGCATAAAACTAAAGGTAATGTTTGGTAATATTGAGTTTTATTAAAGTTGGTGTAATTAATTCACATGAATAGCATACGTTTCTTTATATATTATAGTTCTGAATATTGGAAATTGCATTTCTGAGATTTCATAGTACAACCTCCAGTTTGGTGGTTTCGATATATTGATTTGTGACTCCGGCCTATGCTAAGGTCATTATTCTCCGAGATGTGGTGAAGATCTCCTTCCGTTGGTTGGTGTGATTCTGCGCCCACCTACCGTCAGCTAGCGCGGTTTTTGCAAGACAGGTATCTCACACAAGCGGGACACCGTCCCAACCGGGGCAAGCTTTATGTTTCCTCAACCTGTCTCCCGGCACGTGTGGTAATGTAATGCGTGTAAGTGTAGGTGTGTGTAAGGGGTGAGAATAGGGCAAGGAAACGGCAGGGAAGATCACGCGCGGTCCGTAGCCCGTTTTTTATGGCATTCGACTGCGGCTGATCGGAGAAACCACGGAAAACGTCCGATCAGAGACGCCGGCCGCTGCAATTGGCCTCCAGACTGCGACAGAACTCAACGTAGCTACCTAATTCCAAGTGTCGTAGTGTCGAAAAGCCTCCCCCACCGAGACTCAAACCTAGGACCTCCCGCTCAGAGGCACTGCAGAGACGTCAGTTCATGACCTGAGTCACCTCTCCCAGTCTCCAGTTTGTTGAGGCACAAGCCGCCAATGGACTTAACCATGTGATTTCAACGGTAATGAAACATACGACTGCTAACTTAAAAAAGTGGAGTGCAGTGAACGGAAATTCATAGTTGGGTAGTAAGACTTGTTTTCAAAAAAGACTAAGTAGTACATCAATATGTAATCGAAGAACAGTTAGAAATATTCAGTTACAATCATCAATATTCAGATCATGTAGGGCGAATGAGGTTTGCGACAGGTTTCTTGAGACAGGTTTTGCAAAAACCATCCGGCAAGAGAAGAGATTCATGACCCAGAAAAATAAGGTCTTCCTGGAGTATGCGAGGATACAGATGCTCTATGCTTAAAGGAAAATAAGCTTCAGGAACTCAAATGTAAATTTTTTGTACAAAAATACTATTCATTTCATAATAACAACATTGCAACCTTATTGTTCAAAATTGGTGTTCTCTTTCGTAATTTACACAACTTGGTATTTCTAAAAAAATCCTCTGAATCTGATCATCGTCGTCATTTGGGTTTTGGGCCCACTTTTTCATAACCTGTAGAAGAAATGCAGATATTGACAATGTTCTTGACACGAAAGCATTACTCTCTCCTCGTATCACAGTTTACGAGTTTAGTAATGTTTTTGACGAGAATCACGTATACGTTATTCCTTTAATTTCGAAGGCATTACACGACAATTCGGAACCAGTTTATGCTGTGCAGTCACAATCCACGTATTATGGGTCCTAGATATTCTCAAATTGGTTTACGGTAAAACGTCTGTCAATGTGTATGTCTGTCCATCTGTTCCTATTTATTTTCGTCCATTTGTCTGTGGAGAATGCTAGCGCCTAAACCGTAAGCAGAATTTCAGCAAAATTAATAACTGAGTAATGTAATTGCCTTTTAATTTTAACCGGATATTTTAATTTTGGGGGACACTTTATAGAAACTTCAATAACATATTCAAATTTTTCTCAAAAACGACTTAAAATCTTTTAATTAATTTATTTTATCGAATAGTGCAATGTAAGCCTGTAAAAAAGTCGCAGGCCCTATTTTCGTCAAATTCTCGGAATTTTAGAAAATTGTATAAGTTGAACATTTTTGGCGTCTTCCTACATCTACAACGTTGCAGATAGATTTTTTCTTAATGAAATCCGTTCTTCAAAGGACACGAACAATGTTTTCCGAAATACGAGTAGTTTTCGCACAAAAACAAGTTTGGCTCAAAATCGCCTTCAATTTTTAGCTTTACTTGTTCCTCGGATAGTGTGCAGTATGTTTACAAAGACGGTAGATGTGCATTGAAGTATTTGAATTTTCAAAAATTGCAAAAGTTACAATAATGAGAGAAAGAATGTGCTGTTTTAGCATCACTAGCTTCGTTTACGCGTCTTTCCAAATGCGAGGTTAAGAAAACCTCGAAACTTCACACGCTCAATGACTTTCTATTTAATAGAAGCCACAACACTCGTTAGCAAAGCTTACGCTAGTGGTAAATATGTTTCCGCTGCATTCTTTCTCATCAGGGTAACTGATGTATGAGCCGTTTAAAGGAAATAAATCTAAAGGTCTATCGAAGAACGAAATTTAGGAAAAATAGAAACAATAACAATACACATTAACTGGTAGAAATAGTTTTACCCGGAACGGAAACATGCTTACCCTACGGACGGACTATTAAATAATGAATTGATACTGAAATATATTACTGAAAATTAATAATACAGATTTACTCGAGATTAGTGAGCTGGCATTATACCCTTTTCATTCTTCCTGATTCTAATCTAATTAGCAACGCCAACAAGTAATTCAAAATTTCCCTCGTACAGAAAAAAAGATTCCTTGCCTGCCCTCTTGGAGGATCGATCACGTGCACCACTACGAGCAAGCGCTCCACCCTTCCACTTCCGCGTGCGCACGAATTAACAACAGGAAAAAGAGCCTTCGTTATTTATTGCACTGCGTTTTGAAGGTCACTTGCAGGCCGTTTCATCACCATTACTTCTTGCGCGAATTCGTACCTAATATGTCAATAATTACGTTTAAACTATGTTCTCCACTCACTTATATTGCATCATAGTAATTGGCGCAATTAAGATACGTGGGATTAAATATGCAAAATATGGAAATTACAGATCAAGGAAATAATTTAATGAATTTTCAATACCCTAATTGCTCATATTTTTTTCTATTGTTTCTTAAGAAAAAAAAGTTATTAACGCAATGAAACAGTTGCAGAGAGTAGATCACTCACAGCGTATCTGATAGAAAAGTTTTCATCTTCAAAGGTATGAGCATCTATATAATCAATTTCTAATGCACGCCAAAAATTGAAAGAAAAACTAAATATCTAATAGACATGAGATAAGTATCTACGATTTCGTAGAATACACGTAGAATACGATAACACTTGCAAACACTGCAAAAAGTCAGAAAAAATGAAACTATTCCGATTTTTTGAATTAATGAACGAAGCCCAAAACCCGAAATTTCGGACAAAAATGGAATAAAAAATTATTTCCTAGAATCTACTGAAATCACGTAACCAAGAACAACTCACGACGAGAAATTAAATAGTGCACACTAGACTTCAATCCGACTATTAGTTCAAAAAAACAACGCTTCAAAAACATGAAGCCCAAAACCCGAAATTTGGGCCAAAAATGGAAAAAAACTAAATTTTGTAGAATCTATCTGAAATCGCTTATACAAGTACACCTCACGACGAGAAATTCAATGGAGCAAACAAGCCTTCCATCCGACTATATGTTTCGAAATTAACCGCTTGAAAACCAATCAAGACCTAAACCCGAAATTTGGGCCAAAAAAGGAAAAAAACTTAATTTCCTAGAATCTATATGAAATCACGTATAGAAGTACAACAAGCGACAAGAAAATCAAAAGTGCAAACTAGACTTCAATTCGACTATTAGTTTCGAAAATATACGCTTGAAAACAAATCAAGCTCCAAACCCAAATATTGGGCCAAAAAAGAAAAAAAAACTTAATTTCCTAAAATCAATCGAAAATCACGTATACAAGTACAAAAACGACAAGAAATTCAATGGTGCAAACTAGACTTCAATCCGACTACTAGATTCGAAATTATACGCTTGAAAACAAATCAAGCCCCAAACCCGAAATTTGGGCCAAAATGGAAAAAAAAACGTAGTTTCGTAGAATCTATCTGAAATCACAAATTTAGTACAACTCAAGACGAGAAATTCAATTGTGCAAACTAGACTTCAATCCGACTATTAGTTTTGAAATATTACACTTGAAAACAAATAAAGCCCAAAACCCGAAATATGGGCCAAAATTGGAAAAAAAAATATTTCGTAGAATCTACCTGAAATAACGTATACAACTAAAACTCACGACGAGAAATTCAATGGTGATACCTAGACTTCAATCCGTCTATTAGTTTGGAAACAAAACACTTGAAAACAAATGAAGCCCAAAACCCGACATTTGGGCAAAAAAAGGAGAAAAACTTAATTTCCTAGAATCTATATGAAAACACGCGACAAGAAATTCAATAGTGCAAACTAGACTTCAATCCGACTATTAGTTTCAAAATAAAACGCTTGAAAACAAATGAAGATCAAAATCAGAAATTTGGGCCAAAAATGGAAAAAAACTTTAATTCGTAGAAGCAATCTGAAATCACGTATACAACTCACGACGAGAAATTCAATGGTGCAAACAAGATTTCGATCGAACTAATAGATTCGAAATCATACGCTTAAAAACAAATGAAGCCCAAAACCCGAAATTTCGGCCAAAAATGGAAAAAAACTTTATTTCGTAGAATCCATCTAAAATCGCGTATACAAGTACAACTCAAGACGGGAAATTCAATGGTGAAATCTATACTTCAATCCGACAATTAGTTATGAAATAACACACTGGAAAACAAATAAAGCCCAAAACCCGAAATTTGAGCCGAAAATCCAAAAAAACTTAATTTCGTAGAATCTATCTGAAATCACGTATACAAGTACAACTCACGACGAGAAATTCAATGGTGCAAACTAGACTTAAATCTAACTATAGGTTTCGAAATTAAACGCTTGAAAACAAATGAAGCCCAAAACCCGAAATTTAGGCCAAAAATGAAAAAAAAGTAAAATTCGTAGAATCTATTTGAAATCGCGAAAACAATTACAACTCAGGAGGACAAAATTCAATGGTGCAAAAAAGACTTCAATCCGACTATTAGTTTCAAAATTAAACGCTTGAAAACAAATAAAGCCCAAAACCCAAAATTTTTAACCAAAAAATTTAAAAAAACTTAATTTCGTAGAATCTATCTGAAATCACCGAGACAAGTACAATTCACGACGAGAAATTCAATGGTGCAAACTAGACTTCAATCTGAATATTAGTTTCGAAAACAAACCCTTAAAAACAGATGTAGCCCAAAACCTGAGATATAGGCCAAAAATGGAAAAAAAGTAAATGTCGTAGAATCTATCTGAAATGGCGTATACAATTACAACTCACGACGAGAAATTCAACGGTGCTAACTGGACTTCAATCCGACTATCAGTTTCGAAATGAAACACTTGAAAAAAATATGTCGCCCCTTACACGAAATTTGGGCCAAAAGTTGAAAAAAAAACTTAATTTCGTAGAATCTATCTTAAATCACGGATACAAGTACAACTCACAACGAAAAATTCAATGGTGCAAACTAGACTTCAATCCGACTATTAGTTGCGAAATGAAACACTTGAAAAAAATAAAGATCTTAACCCGAAATTTGGGCCAAAAATAGAAAAAAACTTAATTTCGTAGAATCTATCTGAAATGGCGTATAAAACTACAACTCACGACAAGAAATTCAACGGTGCAAACTGGACTTCAATCCGACTATGAGTTTCCAAATAAAACACTTGAAAAAAATGATGCCCCATACACGAAATTTGGGCCAAAAATTGAAAAAAAAACTTAATTTCGTAGAGGCTATCTGAAATCACGAATACAAGTACAACTCACGACGAGAAATTCAATGGTGCAAACTAGACATCAATCCTACTATTAATTTCGAAATGAAACATTTGAAAAATAATGAAGCCCTAATCCATAAATTTGGGCGAAAAATAAAAAAAACTTAATTTTGTAGAATCTATCTGAAATCACGTATACAAGTACAACTCACGACGAGAAATTCAATGGTGCAAACTAGACTTCAATCCGACTATTAGTGTCGAAAACAAACCCTTAAAAACAAATGGAGCCAAAAACCCGAGATATAGGCCAAAAATGAAAAAAAAGTAAATTTCGTAGAATCTATCTGAAATGGCGTATACAATTACAACTCATGACGAGAAATTCTATAGTGCAAACTAGACTACAATCCGACTATTAGTTTCGAAATGAAAAACTTGAAAAAAAATGAAGCCCAAAACTCGAGATTTAAGCCAAAAATATAAAAAAACTTAATTTCGTAGAATATATCTGAAATCACCTAGACAAGTACAACTCACGACGAGAAATTCTATGGTGCAAACTAGACTTCAATCTCATTATTAGTTTCGAAAACAAACCCTTAAAAACAGATGAAGCCCAAAAATGGAAAAAAAGTAAATTTCGTAGAATCCATCTGAAATGGCGTATACAATTACAACTCACGACGAGAAATTCAACGGTGCAAACTGGACTCCAATCCGACTATTAGTTGCGAAATTAGACACTTGAAAAAAATGAAGATCTTAACCCGAAATTTGGGCCAAAAATTGAAAAAAAAACTTAATTTCGTAGAATCAATCTGAAATCACGGATACAAGTACAATTCACGACGAAAAATTCAATTGTGCAAACTAGACTTCAACGCTACTATTAATTTCGAAATGAAGCATTTGAAAACAAATGAAGCCCTAATCCATAAATTTCGGCAAAAAATAAAAAAAAAAAACTTAATTTCGTAGAATCTATCTGAAATCACGTATACAAGTACAACTCCCGACGAGAAATTCAATGGTGCAAACTAGACTTCAATCTGACTTTGTGTTACGAAAACAAACCCTTAAAAACAAATGAAGCCCAAAACCTGAGATATAGGCCAAAAATGAAAAAAAAGTAAATTTCGTAGAATCTATCTGAAATGGCGTATACAATTACAACTCACGACGAGAAATTCGACAGTGAAACTGGACTTCAATCCGACTATGAGTTTCCAAATTGAACTCTTGAAAAAAAATGACGGCCCATACACGAAATTTGGGCCAAAAATTTAAAAAAAAACAACTTAATTTTGTAGAATCTATCTGAAATCGCGTATACAAGTACAACTCACGACGAGAAATTCAATGGTGCAAACTAGACTTCACTCCGACTATTAGTGTCGAAAACAAACCCTTAAAAACAAATGGAGCCAAAACCCGAGATATAGGCCAAAAATTGAAAAAAACTAAATTTCGTAGAATCTATCTGAAATGGCGTATACAATTACAACTCACACCGAGAAATTCAACGGTGCAAACTGGACTTCAATCCGACTATTAGTTCCGAAATTAAAAACACTAGAAAAAAAGGACGCCGCATACACGAAATTTGGGCCAAAAATTGAAAAAAAAACTTAATTTCGTAGAATCTGTCTGAAGTCACGTATACAAGTAAAACTCACGACGAGAAAATCAAAGGTGCAAGCAAGACTTCAATCCGACTATAAGTTTCGAAATTAAACGCTTGAAAACAAATGAAGCCCAGAACCCGAAATATGGCCAAAAATGGAAAAAAACTAAATTTCGTAGCATTTATCTGAAATCACGTAATACAAGTACAACTCACGACGAGAAATTCAAGGGTCAAACTAGACTTCAATCCGACTATTAGTTTGAAATAAACGCTTGAAAACAAATGAAGCCCAAAACCCGAAATTTGGGGCAAAAATGGAAAAAATAATTTCGTAGAATCTATCTGAAATCACGTATACAAGTACAACTCACGACGAAATTCAAGTGCAAACTAGACCAATCCGACTTTAGTTTGAAATTAAACGCTTGAAAACAAATGAAGCCCAAACCCGAAATTTGGGGCAAAATGGAAAAAAAATTAATCCTAGAATCTATCTGAAATCACGTATACAAGTACAACTCGACGAGAAATTCAATGGTGCAAACTAGACTTCAATCCACTATTAGTTTCAAAATTAAACGCTTGAAAACAAATGAACCAAAACCCAAAATTTGGGCAAAAATGGAAAAAAACTCATTTTCTAGAATCTATCTGAAATCACGTATACAAGTACAACTCACGACGAGAAATTCAATGGTGCAAACTAGACTTCAATCCGACTATTAGTTTCAAAATTAAACGCTTGAAAACAAATGAGCCCAAAACCCAATTTGGGCAAAAATGGAAAAAACCTTAATTTCGTAGAATCTATCTGAAATCACGTATACAAGTACAACTCACGACGAGAAATTCAATGGTGCAAACTAGACTTCAATCCGACTATTAGTTTCGAAATTAACGCTTGAAAACAAATGAAGCCAACACCAAATTTGGGCCAAAAATGGAAAAAAACTCAATTTCTGAATCTATCTGAAATCACGTATACAAGTACAACTCAGACGAGAAATTCAAGGTGCAAACTAGACTCAATCCGACTTTAGTTTGAAATTAACGCTTGAAAACAAATGAAGCCAAAACCCGAAATTGGGCCAAAAATGGAAAAAAAATTAATTTCGTAGAATCTATCTGAAATCACGTATACAAGTACAACTCACGACGAGAAATTCAATGGTAGACTAACTAATCATCGACTATTAGTTCGAAATTAACGCTTGAAAACAAATGAAGCCCAAAACCCAAATTTGGGCAAATGGAAAAAAAACTTAATTTCTTAGAATCTATCTGAAATCACGTATACAAGTACAACTCACGACGAGAAATTCAATGGTGCAAACTAGACTTCAATCCGACTATTAGTTTGAAATTAAACGCTTGAAAACAAATGAAGCCCAAACCCGAAATTTGGGGCAAAATGGAAAAAAAACTTAATTTCGTAGAATCTATCTGAAATCACGTATACAAGTACAACTCACGGACGAGAAATTCAATGGTGCAAACTAGACTTCAATCCGACTTTAGTTTGAAATTAAACGCTTGAAAACAAATGAAGCCCAAACCCGAAATTGAGGCCAAAAATGGAAAAAAAACTTAATTTCGTAGAATCTCTCTGAAATCACGTATACAAGTACAACTCGACGAGAAATTCGAATGGGCAAACGTAGACTTCATCCGACTGATTAGT
>BOPP01000358.1:585969-602124 GCA_017312745.1 Gryllus bimaculatus | reverse complement strand
TTAATATGCTCACCCTAGGTGTAATGCCTCTTCTACCAAAATTAATAAATTTTAATAATTCAAAATAAACTCCTTCGCAACATTTAATATCATTTCTAGTTTATATCATAACACGAATTTTCAGAGAACTTAAAATTAATTTTTTCAAATCGTTTATACTTAACTTCACTAAAAGTTTCTAAAACAAATTATCAACTTTACCCATTTTTTAAACCTTTACATTAGTTCAGAACTATTTTCCTCATCCTGGACTCCGACCACGTTTTCCAAAAAACATTTGTAATCGTTCATAAATTAAAACTTGTTTTATTTTATTGTCTCTGAATAAAATGTAATGCAATTGAACAGGTAGCAAATATTTTTTTTTAAATCTTCTTCTTGCAGTTCCGCCATCAAGGTTTTGTAAATACACAGTTCTTCTTTTTTCAAGAAAACAAAATCACTCACTCTTGTCTCTTTCTTTTCCTCCGCTTCTTCAAAATTGTGAAAATTTACACGCAGAGAATTTTCTCTCCTTACTTTCCGGAACTGGTTAGGAGACACGTGTAAACTCTCAGGAGAGCGATCTTCTCTCCGAAGACATAACGTCACAAGAGATTTTCGAAGTCTCCGCAAGAGAGCAGTGTAAAGACTCGATGAGGAAACGTATCTCCTGGAAGATAAATAGTATTCAAAGAGAGTTGGAAGACTTTTTGCTCTCTTGTATGTGTTTACGTGCTCGATTAGCCATTCTGCGTCTGTCCGGTTCTGTGCGGCGTCCAACGTGATCGGTGGATTTCTGTTCTTTGTGGGAAATTATATACTGGGGAATTATAAATACAAATGACAAAGGACTGTATGTATCTCCTGTGGCCAAAAACCGCCGTGCCGTCAAACTAAGTCTACAGAAATAAATTCTTTTCCACTTTTGTTGCTTTTTGATTGCGTGAGATATTTCCTAATAAAACAATCAAATCCTTCTGAAGTTACGAAGCTTTTGGAAATGAAATCATTATCGTTTATAATATTATTTTTATTCCTTTAAGAAATGAAAGTCCAAATAACGGATTAATTGTACAACTTTGTAATATAAAACCATAATTAGGTCTTCTCTTTCATATGCCTACCCTAGGTGAAATGCCTCTTCTACCAAAATTAACAAATTTCAAGTAATTCAAAATAATCTCCTTCGCAACATTTTATATCTTTCCTAGTTTATGTCATAACTCAAATTTACAGAGAACTGAAAATTGATTCTTTCACATCGTTTATACTTAACTTCACTAAAAATTTATAAAACAAATAATCAACTTCACCCATTTTGCAAACCTTGTATTGTGTCAAAACTATTTTCCTCATCCTGGACTCAGACCGGTTTTGCCAAAAAATATTTTTAATCGTTCATAAATTAAAACTTCTTTTATGTAATTGTCTCCGAAAAAATTTAGTGCAATAAAACAGGTAGCAAATAAATACTTTTTTTTTAAAAATCCTCTTCTTGCAAATCCGCCATCAAGTTTTATACATACTCAGTTCTTCTTTTCTTGAGAGAACAAAATCACTCACACTTGTCTCTTTCTTTTCCTCCGCTTCTTCAAAATGGTGAAAGTGGCACAGGCAGCTGCAACAGTTGTCACATTCTAACCTCAAACTGCTCGCAGATGCTTATTCAAGATGGCTGCGCCGGAGAACATCGAGAGACATTTGTATCAAATGTAAACACCAAGTAGATACTTTTCCGGAGATATCTCAGGAACCAACTTTCCCGTGTGTTAGGAGACTCGCGTTTCGGGAGATATTTCGAACCGTGTAAAACCGTCAGAGAGAGTTTACCTCCTTGACGTCATGAAGTTAGGAGACGTCTTTTCGTGTAAATGCACCTTAACGTTCCTTTCTCTCTACCCACTCCAAGCCGTCCCGCCCGACAACAATAACTCCTAGATCCCCCATCCTCAATTATATTAAGAAAACAAATACATTTTGGGGTAAAATTTTGAACTTAGCAATCCACCGTTTTTGGTTACCGCTCAAAAGAAATCATGCAAAATTTGAATGCAAAAGCTTCAATGTTTCAAAAGATGTTGTTAAATAAACACAAATTCACCACATCCATTGTCATACAATAAGTCTACCTGATTACCAGGCATTGCCCGTATATTTACGTGACTCATCCTACCCGGTCTCTCCGTGTACTCTAACTGCACTGCCCGACTCACTTGCCTAGATGTTGAAAGAATCAGATTAGGGTTCCAGGTCCTAGGGTTCCTGTTCCGAAGGTGGCGAAGTTTAGAAAATCTAGTCGAATTAAGTCGCTGACTAGAGGAGAATTATACCACCCCAATGTCCAGTTGTTACTTCGGCCACATTTTCTTCAATCAGAACCAGGCAAATACAAGAGACACCCTCCAACTGAAGAGGAAAGACCCGCCAATGATCTTCCCCTTCTCAATTTTGCCCTCTCCTATTCCCTTAAATATACACGCTTACACACGCACGCACTACACTATCGCTCATGACGGGAGACCTCGAGGCACCAATTGTGCCCCTGCAACACCGCTGACAAAGAGGTCCTAGGGTTGATGTCCCGATGGAAAAAGAATTTTTGACATTAGCTACTCGGCTACGACGAATTCAACCGCTGTCCGGAACGGGCGGCTGCATTGATTGGTAGATTTCCGTGATTTCTCCTATCAACACAGGCGAATGCTGGAGCAGTACCCTCACACATGTGTAACGGACCGCACGCGTATTTTTCATCCTCTTCCGTATCCTACCCTCATTTACACACACTTACATTATCATGCACTACACTACGACACGACCACACCACGGGAGACCGGTCGGGAGGTTAGGGCCTGTCCGAGCTGAGGCGGTGCCTCTCTGGTGAGGTTGGGGAATTACCCGCAAGCCGAATGTGGGTCGGCGCTGGATCTCGCCCTCCAACGAGGGAAGATCACCGCTACCTCCCGCGATAAGGACAAGCTCTACCGTTTGGGGGTTGATGACCTTAGCAGTGGACGAGATCTCAACCACCAATCAATCAATCGGCAGACCAGTCGAGAGTTCGATGAAGTCGTAGGCTTCCGCGACCAGAGTCATGTGGGTGATCTGGGCTGTCCGGGTGACGCCCCGTCGAAAGCTGAAGGCACGTCTGCTCACCAACACGTCTAGGAAGGGCAATCGGCCATCTGTTTCCACCTCCATGGTGAATTTAATCTTGGGGAGGGCCACAGGGATCGAGTGCGCTATGAAATCCCTGACCGAGGAGCAGGCGGACCAAATCCGCAGGGAGACCGCCCCCTTCCTAGACGTGTTGGTGAGCAGACGTGAAGACGGGAGCCTGGGACACGCGGTTTACAGGAAGCCTACACATACAAACCGCTACCTCCACGCCGAATCGCCCTACCATCCTGCGACAAAGAACGGCGTTCTGAAAACCCTCGCTACACGGGCAGCCAGAATCTGTGACGAGGACTGTCTCCCTGCCGAACGAAAAACTCTCAGAAAATCCTTCGCGGCCAATGGTGACCACGGACCCGTTATTCAGAGATCCCTACGTCTCACTCACCACCCGACTGCTCCCGGGGAAAACAGCAAAACAGAAACGGAATACAAGGCAACAGTGGCTCTTCCTTACATCCGAGGCATAACTGACAGGATTGGCAAATTGCTGAAGCGCTTCCAGGTTAGAACCATCTTCAAAGCCCACCAGAAGCTCGGCCAAACATTGATGCGGGTCAAAGACCGGCTACCACCACTCCAAACTGCGGGAGTGTACGCGGTACCTTGCAGCTGCGGCCGCAACTACATCGGCGAGACCGGCCGAACGGTGGAAGAAAGGCTGCGTGAGCACATGCGACACTTCAAACAGGGGAATATCGAACGCTCCGCTGTCGCCCAGAATGCCTGGGAAACCGGGCATGATTTCGCCTTTGAAGACACCAGGGTGCTCGCCAAAGAAGACCGATGGTGGCCCAGACGCATCAAAGAAGCGATGGAGATCGCCAGACACCCTAACAATATCAACGGCAACGCAGGGTTACGACTTCACGATGCTTGGAAGCCGTTACTTCGGGCACACGACCACGTGCTCACAGAACCGGACCGCTTCATGCCGTCCGACCCCAGGCCGCGCCATGCGGGACAATCGCGGACCGGCTCGCGCCGTCCGATCCCGGGCCACTCCGACCCGACTGACGGACCTTTCCGCGCCGTCCGATCACGCGCCACCCCATTTGACGCCCCCGCGCTGCGAACTGGCGGCCTCCGATTGGCCGCTGCTTCAGCCAATAGCACACGTCCTAGACTATATATAGTATGAATATAAACACGAGCGCTGACCATCACGGCGTATACCAGCCCTGAGGAAGACCACGACAGGATGGTCGAAACGTCGGCAACTCAGCCTTCGAAGCGGCGTCACCCGGACAGCCCAGATCACCCACAGTCGAGAGTTCATCCTGGCTGGAGAGTTGCCTCACTACGAACGATTCCTGAAGAGATAAGACGTGTAGGTAGATGCTGAATATCACGTTGCAATGGAAAAGGAATGCTTTAACAGACACTATTACATACACATCATTCAGCAGCTTATGTCCAATATATTGGATATGCCCGGAAAGACATATGGCAATTAATAAAATTGAAAAAATACTTGCCTTCCGATAGAAATGACAATATATAAAAAACATATAATGTAACCATGTTAATGTTCCAGCAACACATTTGCCGTGATTATATATATATATATATATATATATATATATATATTAAAACGAAGAACGGTTTCTGCATTGGTAAAATCAAAATTGATTACTAATTATAATTAAAATAAGTACTGAATTGATCAGAGCAGTAACGCCGTTGCCACGGCGCCCCCCTCGTCTCCAGCCAGCAGGTGGTGGTTAAAAGCGCCAAGGTAGCGTTGATTGTGCACTTATTACAAAAGGCCTTGCGCATTGCGTATTGTAAATAATCTTTGTAAAGGGTGTTTCTATTATTATTAAAATATTTAAATGCACAAAAGAATTTCTTATGATCATCTTCCAATGCAGCGCCAAACCACGGGAAGCCTATTCACGAAAGTGTACCCGTCCTTTGTATAATTTATTTTCGTGAGAGTACCGCTTACCAGGTACGTCACAATATATATATATATATATATATATATATATATATATATATCGTACTGGGACGGTCACACATCGCGGATGACGAAACGAGCCATATATTTATTTTATTTAGTTAAGAGCCGCGCCGCCGAAAGGAGCAGCCAGAAATGCTGTTTCCGCTCTATCTGTGTAAAAGCCGCTTAGCGCCCCGAAGGAGAGGACGAAGATGCACCTCCTTTGTCAGCCAAGAAAGGCAGACGCACCCCTTATGACGTATGGGGAAATACTCCGCCCACAACCCCTTCATTGGGGCAACGGAATTACCCACGCCTATTTCCGGTAATTTCGGTGAAAATGTTACTGCGGGGGAGGTTGTTGGAGGCGACTTCGCCGCAAACGCCGTGATAGGCGGAAGAGTTACACGTGCCGCGACATCCAATAAAAATAGGCAATACCGGGGAGGAATCACGTGGCACGCGAGCCTTCCTGTAGGACCTCGGAGGGACAGCTCGGTCTCTTGTATCTGAGGTCGCGAGGAGACTTGTACTTGAGGTAGCGAGGAGGAGCGAACAGTTGCATCGGAGGTAGCTAGGAGGAGACTTGTTTCTGAGGCAGTAGCATTGACACTTAATTGGTGGATGGCCGCCCGAATGCCACGCCGCATCGCCACATCGCAAACCCGACTCGTGGGACGACAGCCAGCCAATTGGACGGGACACTACTACTGAGTGCCTGACCAAGAGTGCCATGTGAGTGCGAACCGGGGACGTGACAAACTATATCGCGAAGCGACACGTCATCGCCCGGACGCGTTCCCGCCACCGCCCGCACCAAGCGCCGCTGAGAAGCTGCCGGCCGACGCCCGCCGCTGGACTAATCCGAAGCCGCCGCCGTGACTGAAAGGTGCCGCCACAAAGAAACCTGAGGCAACGCCGTAGACGCCGCCCCCAGACCTGTTGGACGTTGGGACGACCGAACGCCGCACCTGTGGGCCTGATCACAACCGCCCGGGAGGGCAAAGACACCCGAGCTGAAATGAACTCTGGCCATACCGGCCGTTAATATGTTATGATTAGATTTAAGTTAGTTTTAACTTTATTCATGTCACTGGGCTTCACCAACACACTATACTAAGTGGTTAAGTTAAGATTAAAGTAGTTTATGAAAATGCTGGAGTATTTTTCTCAAGTAGTTGGGCTAGCATGCATGCCTCCCTCTAGGGAGCCTGCCGACGGAGCAGCCGGGCAAAGCTGGAATCGCGAAGGAATCAGGTAATCGGGAGGCGATGGTATATTATATATATATATATATATATATATATATATAATATATATATATATATATAAATATATATATATATTAGTATAATTATATATACATATATATATACCAAAATTATATTCCCAATATTAATTTGAACGTGTTGTGTCCATAAGAAAGAGTTGACTGTTTCGGTAACAATCTCAGATCAAAGTACAATGACCTGCCCCCTCGATATCCAATTAGAAAATAATGACATGTCTTTGACATCGATACAAGAAAATGTTATCGTTCTGCCCGTTTATTCAATCACTGTTGCTTGCAAATTTCTATCACAAATTTATTTGGTCTTGAATCGGACATTGGTGATTATATACGATGTTTTGGGCTGTAGATGAGGCTTGCGTGCAGTTAAGATTTTCTCAGACGTTGCTGAATTGATAGCCTCTAGACCTCGCATTATGCATTTAGCTGATAATTCCCCTCTATTCACAACGCTAAGTCCAGCAGCAGTGTTTAAGAACATTCTTCAAGGAACGCGGTTTTGAAGTCAAATTGTATCATCGTTACAAAACATCTCCATTATATCTGCCAGCGCTCTGCGAATGTTTGTTGAAGAAGGTTCCGAAATTCCCGACCTAATTTGGCGCTATTTGCTGCAGCAACAACTACGGGGATCCGAAGCCTTGAAGTTTAACCCACTATGATTTCACGATTTACATATATGAACCAAATATAACGGTGTAAACCGTGCGGCCCTGCCTGACCCGATGAAACCCCGCTCTGGGACTGTGGGATCAAATTGCGCGTTAAACATGTGGTATACAAAGGAATATTACAACTTATCCATTCAATAACTTAAATCGTCACTCTTAGTGCCATAACTGAATAGTCTATTGGTACCATTTCCGAACCGTTTCGTCGCTAAATTTTAATGTGTTAAAATTTTCATTAAAAATAATATGTAAAAAATTTAAATGTGGATCATAAGCCGTCCGAAAATACTAAGGTATCTATTTTTTAATGCAGTTAAGCTTTTACCTTATTTCTTTTGTTCATAAAATTAATTTTAATAGTTATTAAAATTTCTAAGAAAGTGACAATTAGAATTCTGGTTTATATCTGATTCGTATACATAAACCTCAAAAAAAGTATAATTTGTCCATAGACCTTGCCAAAAGGAATCCGTACCTCCAGTATGCCTTAGTAGCACAGATCAAATGTCTTTCTTGTCACCGAATGAGGAGTTGAGTGAAGGAAACCTTCACTTACACGACGCCGAGCAGTGTATTCTTCAAAACTGACACAGAATAAATTATCTTTCAAACACACATTTCAGAAAGCTAAATGTGTGATTCCAATGTGACAAGAGTTCTTCTTGGCCACATTGTGAATGACTGAAACTGCTTCCAGCGATGCGCTTAATAACTATCGTTGCTACAACAGCACGTATCTTCTCTCATTTTTTGCAACGGTTGCTTAATATTGTGATAAAAATGAACCAATAAAAGGGTCTTAAACGACAAAATCTTTGCCCAAGCTGGGTTCGAATTCTCGTGCTAAGATTCAGCAGCTAAGAAGCTCCTCCAGCTCAGCAGCTCCACTATACAACATGTAAATTAAAACTTTTATGTTGAATAGGTGCAACTTATATTTTTAAATATTTTTGGGCAGAAACATTCGTTTTGTAGGATCCTTATATCGACAAAAGGATGAGTATTGTCCCTGTATATCGTAATTTATGTCCTTTAACACATTATGTAGTCAGAAAACAAGATTTGTGGGTTCATGATGATTCCCGATGTTCACCGAAAAATTTGTTGTCTGTCAATTGGACTACCTATCTGTCTGCCCGTTAGATTGTATGTGCGCCTGTCTGACTCTAAACAACGCTACAGGCTAACCCATATGCAGAAAATCACGAAAACTGGTATTCCCTGACCAATCTGGTTAATGTCGCGTGTCTTTGAATTTAGAAAGATAGAAACTTTATTCTATACTGAGGCTATTCTTGCACGGTTGCAGAGAAAAAAATGATACTATATACAACTACAAATAAAAATGTAAAAAATACAACAAATGCTCCTTCTCCCCTACCTAGCACATGCAGATGATATTAAGATAGACACATGCAAATGTATTAAAACCTTTCCTTCTTTCTTCCTTACTTCTTTCTCTATTCATATCAAAATTACTTTTAATTCGAGATTTTATTCTGAGAATTTACTACGAATATTATTGAACACATAGTTTTAAACAAATATCTCACGATTTTTTTTATAACATCAAAGGAGTGGGTCTGATCCATCGTCCGTTACAAAGCCTCGGCTGATATCAATTTTTTTATTTTTGTTAATTTAAGATCGATGGAAAAATGCTCAAAAATATTAAAATAACAACAACCATTCATAATTATTTATGAATCGCAGACAGTGCGTCACGTCGATTATTTTCTCAAAAATGGTCTCTTCCTCATAGCGGCGTCACATTCAACCTGTAATTCAACCTTACAAGTAATACCCATGTAATTACCAATAGTTCTGCGTGGCTCAATATTTATGCAGTGGACTTCCAACGATTTGTGGAGTCCAAGCCACGACGAGCTACTGCCCTTCATCGGGTTAAAGGAGGCCCGACTACATTAGAAGGTATCTCATGACGTTTTTCTCGTCAGTGTATGTGACTATGAACTTTTTATAGTCGATGAAAAAGGAATAATAAATATGCCATGAACGTCAGTAACATTTAGGAAGAAAATGGTGTTGAAAAGAAATGAAGGTGGAAGAATATGGTTTCAATAGTAAAAAGAATCCCCGATGTACATACATGATGTATCAAATAATCTCGATTCCCTGTATAGACGAATCGTCAAGTCGGGGATACAAATATCCTGAGTACATATAAGCCAATAGATAGGTGATCTATTACAGTTCACAATATCACTGCAAACAAAAGCGCAGAGACTTTTTTTTTTTTGCTTCTATGAGTTACGGTATGATGGGTTACGATTCTTGACTTTTAAGAAACGACCTTGAAGATAAACAAGCAGCAAAACGCACGTTGATATGTAAATGTATAAAATTTCAAAACGGGGGGGGGGGCTCAGAGAGGTATAAAGCCGTGCTGTCCATGTTTAAAGAGATTTACTTGATTGTAAAATGTCCTCAAACCTGTAACGCTCTGAGATAAATTCATACATCGCCTGTTTTCTCGGCCAACAGTAAGTACTCTGCTAGTTGGTGAAGGAGCGTAGCGAAATTTGCGTGGTCAAATGCCGATGGCCAGAGTCTCGCCATGTAAAATAAAGCATGGATCAATTCAATTGCTACCTGAGAAATTGGACGAGTTGATGTATGAAAGGGCAAGAAGCCGAAATTTCCCAAACATTTTATTTGTATAAGCGATTCCTCTTCGATTGTCAATGAGATTGTAAATATATGTGTATTGCGATGTACTTGATGTTTGAGGCAACATGATCCGGGTAAGTCTATTCTCTGACAATGAAAGGATGCTAGACGCAGCGTGAATTTGCAAAATTGTGTTTTGTTGAAGTTTGTGATTTTATATTATTGAAAAGTACATAGAGGATATATTGTTTTAGATGCGTTGCGACATACATACCAGAACTTCAAACTATCTTCCACAGGGTGGATCTACGCACATCTAGACATCGATGGACAACAGTTTTGGCCGTCGTGCAGTCTCTTGGCTTGGGAACATTTTCCTGAAATCGAAACTGCACAATCTGATTGAGAAGGTCAAGAAGCTTGGTGCGGGGGCACATCGGCAGAGAATACGACGCGCCAAGGAAAGAGCAAGCAAAATTCAGACAAAATGTTTCAATGCGTCGAGTTGTCTTTGTAAACACTAGTGCTGCGACTTGCTCTCACTGAAAACGATTCACTATTTATACAAATAATATATCGGTTCTTTGGCATGCGTATGGTAGTCTCTACGTATTATTTCTAATTATTATTGACCTTACACAATATGGTATTTAATGACAATTTGCTGATGCGTCCATATTGTACTGGCATGCCGGATTCTTCGCCACCAATGTCGATACACATCCCGTATTATTTTGCTTCAGATGACGCATACTGTTATTTCGCATGCTGATGTCAGATGTTCGCGAAACTTGCATCAGAGTTAGTGATGTAGTGTAGTTAATCCGAACGGATTACCTTGTTAGCCCTTCAAACGTTGGGAGGGGGATACCTGTGTATGTCAACTTTTAAGGACGCCCTCCCCCCGTTTTGAATTTTGTATACATTTACATATCAACGTGCGTGTTTGCTGCTTGTTTATCTTCAAGGTCGTTCTTAAAGTCAAGAAGGTAACCCATCATACGAACTCATAGAAGCAAAAAAAAGAGTCTCTGCGCTTTGTTTGCAGTGATATTGGTGAACTGTAATAGATCACCTATCTATTGGCTTTATTGTACTCAGGATATTTGTATCCCGACTTGAGATCGTTATGAAGTATAAGAATCGAGAGTATTTGATACATCATGTATGTACAATCGGGGATGTCTTTTACTATTGAAACCATATTCTTCACCTTCATTTCTTTTTCAAACACCATTTTCTTCCTAAATGTTACTGGACGTTCATGGCATATTATTATTATTCTTTTTCATCGACTATAAAAAGTTCATAGTCACATACACTGACGAGAAAAGTCATGAGATACCTTCTAATTTAGTCGGGCTCTTCCTTAACCATGAGGCGAGTAGCTCGTGCGTGGCTTGGACTCCAAAATCGTTGGAGTCCACTGCATAAATATTGAGCCACGCAGAACTATTGGTAATTACATGGGTATTACTTGTAAGGTTGAATTACAGGTTGATGTGACGCCGGTATGAGGAAGAGACATTTTGAGAAAAATAATCGACGTGACGCACTGTCTGCGATTCATAAATATTATGAATGGTTTGTTGTATTTAATATTTTTGAGCATTTTTCCCATCGATCTTAAATTAACAAATAAAAAAATTGATATCAGCCGAGGCTTTGTAACGGACGATGGATCAGACCCACTCCTTTGATGTTATATAAAAAAAATCGTGAGATATTTGTTTAAAACTATGTGTTCAATAATATTCGTAGTAAATTTCTCAGAATAAAATCTCTTGAATTAAAAGTAATTTGATATGAATAGAGAAAGAAGTAAGGAAGAAAGAAGGAAAGGTTTTAATACATTTGCATGTGTCTATATCTTAATATCATCTGCATGTGCAGGTGGGGAGAAGGAGCATTTGTTGTATTTTTACATTTTATTTGTAGTTGTATAAGTATATTTTTTTCTCTGCAACCGTGCAAGAATAGCCTCAGTATAGAATAAAGTTTTCTATCTTTCTAAATTCAAAGACACGCGATTAACAGATTGGTCAGGGATATCCAGTTTTCGTGATTTTCTGCATATGGGTTAGCCTGTAGCGTTGTTTAGAGTCAGACAGGCGCACATACATCTAACGGCAGACAGATAGGTAGCTCCAATTGACAGACAACAAAATTTTTCGGTGAACATCGGGATCATCATGAACCCACAAATCTTGTTTTCTGATACATTAATGTGTTAAAGGCATAAATTACGATATAACAGGAAATACTCATCCTTTGTCGGGATTAAGGATCCTACAACAACGAAGTTTTCGACCAAAATATATTTAAATATATAAGTTGCACTATTCACATAAAAGTTTTAATTTACTGTCGTATAGTGGAGTTACTGAACTGGAAGATGAGCTTCTAGCTGCTGAATCTTAGCACGGAAATTCGAACCCAGCTGGGAAAGATTTGTCGTTTAAGACCTTTATTGGATTCAGTTTTTATCAAATTATTAAGCAACCGTTATGAAAAAATGAGAGAAGATACCTGCATGTCTGTAGCAACGAGTAGTTATTAAGCGCATCGCTGAAGACAGTTCGAGTCATCACAAGTGGCAGAAAGAAACTCTTTCACATGGAATCAACATTTTAGCTTCTGAATGTGTGTTTGAAGATAATTTATTCTGTCAGTTTGAAGAATACATCTGCTCGGCGTCGTGTAAGTGAAGGTTTCCTTCACTCAACTCCTCTTCGGTGATCAAGAAGACATTTGATCTGTGCTACTAAGCATACTGGAGGTACGGATTCCTTGGCAAGGGTCTATGACAAATATACTATTTTTGAGGGTTATTGTATACGATATCAGAATAAACCGCAATTCTAATTTTCACTTTCTTAGAAATTTAATAACTATTAAAATAATTTATGAACAAGAAAATAAGCGTAAAAGCTTAACTGCATTAAAGAAATAGATACATTAGTATTTTCGACGGCTTATGATCCACATTTAAATTAGTTTCAAGTTTTTTAATGAAAATTTTAACGACATTAAACTTTAGGACGAAACGGTCGGAAATGGTACAATAGACTATTCAATTAGGCACTAAGAGTGACGATTTAAGTTAATGAATTTCGATAAGTTGTAATATTCCTTTGTATACACATGATTAAGGCGCAATTTTATCCACATGTCCCAGAGCGCGGTTTCATCGGTCAGGCAGGGCCGCACGTTTACTACCGTTTATATGTTGTGTTCCATATATGAATGGAAATCATAGTGGTAAACTTCAGAGCTCGGCTCCCTAGTTGTTGCTGAGCAATATGCGAATTATGGTCGGAATTTCGGACTTCTTCAAACAAACTATCGCAGAGCGCTGGCAGAATAATAATGGAGAGTTTTGATAACGATTGCAACATTTGACTCAAAACGCGTTCTTGATAGAATTGTTCTTTATAACACGCTGCTCGACTTACGTGTGAATAGAGGGGATATCAGCTAATGCAAATCCGAGAGGCTCTAGGGCTAATCAATTCGCAACGTCTGAGAAAATCTTAACTGCACGCAAAACCATCATCTACAGCCAAAACATCGATATATTATACCAATGTCCGATTCAAGACCAAATTAAATTTGTATAGAAAATTTGCAAGCAACCAGTGATTGATAAAACGGGCAGAACGATAATCTTTCTTTATCATGTCAAAGACATGTCATATTTTCTAATGATATCGAGGGGGCAGTCATTGTATTTGATCGAGATTGTTACCGAACTAGTCACTCTTTTTATGGACACAAACACGTTCAAATATAATATTGGAATATAATTTTGGTATATATATATGTATATATATTATCATATATATTACTATATATTATATACTATATAATATATATATATATAATATATATATATATATATATATATTAACCATCGCCTCCCGCATTCCTGATTCCTTCGTGCGACTTCCAGCTTGCCGCTGCTCCGTCGGCAAGCTCCCTAGAGGGAGCATGGCATGCGTAGCCCAAACTACTGAGAAAATACTCAGCATTTTCATAAACTACTTTAATCTTAACTTAACCATTAGTATAGGGTCTTGGTGAAGCCGTGACTGATAAAGTAAAATAACTAAATCTAATTCATAACATATTAACGCCGGATATGAGCCAGAGTTCCAATTTCAGCTCGGGTGTCTTTGCCCTCCCGCGGGTTGTGAATCAGGCCCACAGTGCGGCGTCGTGTCCAACGTCAACAGGTCTGGGGCGCGATCTACGGCGTGCGTCAGCTGTTCTTTGTGAGCGCCCTTTCAAGTCACGGCGGCGCTTCGGATTAGTCCCAGCGGCGGCGTCGGCGCAGCTTCTCAGCGGCGCTTGGTGCCGGGCGTCGGAGGGACGGCGCGGCGATGACGTTGTCCTTCGCGATATAGTTTGTACGTCCCCGGTTCGACCTACATGCACTCTTGGTCAGAGCATCAGTAGTAGTTCCGTCCTATGTGCTGGCTTGCGTCCCACGAGTCCGGGTTGCGATGTGCTGCGGCGTGCATTCGGTGGCCATCCACCAATTAAGTCGTCAATTGCTCTGCTCAAAACAAGTCTCCTCCTAGCTACCTCCGAATGAACTGTTCCGCTCCCCTGCGCTGCTACTCAAGTAAAGTCTCCTCGCGACCTCAGAATACAAGAGACCGGTCTGTCCCTCGAGGTCCTACAGGAGGCGTCGCGTTGCACGTGATTCTCCCACGTATTGCTATTTTTATTGGATGTCGCGGCACTGTATACTCTTCGCCTATCACGTCGTTGTCGCGCGAAGTCCTCCAACAACCTCCCCCGCAGTAACATTTTCACCGAAATTACGGAATAGCGTGGGGAAGTCGTGCCCAATGAAGGGGTTGTGCGGAAGTATTCCCCATACGTCTAAGGGTACGTCTGCCCTTTCTTGCTGACAAAGGGAGGTGCATCTTCGTCCTCATCCTTTCGGCGCAGCTTAATTGCGCTTTACACAGATAGGCGAATGCAATACAGATATCTCCTGCTGCTCGCTTTCGCGCCGGCTCTACTAATAAAATAAGATATATGGCTCGTTTCGTCATCCGATGTGTGACCGTCCCAGTACGATTATATATATATATATAATTATTATATAGTATATATATATTGTGGCGTACCTGGTAAGCGGTAACTCTCACGAAAAAAATTTATACAAAGGACGGTATCACATTTCTGAATAGCTCCGTGGTATTGGCGCTGACCATTGGCAAGATGATATAACGAAATTCTTTTGTGGCATTTAAATATTTAATAATAATAGAAACTACCCTTTACAAAGATGATTTACAAATCGCAATGCGACTAGGCCTATTTGTAATAAGTGCACCATCATCGCTACAAATCTTTTACTGGCAGCTCCTAAGCACCATGTCGATAGTCCATCTGCCACCGATCTTCCGCTGCGTCTGCTGTGCAAGCTCGTGGCTATACCGTTATTCTCAGGCAATCCAGACTCATCCTAGCTATCTTGAATCCCTAATGCCCCATAGTTCCCATTTTATTAATTGCAAGTCCGTGTACCACATCAAAACGTTTTTCGTCTTGATATGTATAGTATATATATATATATAGTATGTGATATATACTTACATATATATAATGCCACGGCAAATGTGTCTGCTGGAACATTAACAATGGTTACTCTATATGTTTTTAGTATATTGTCATTTCTATCCCGGAAGGCAAGTATTTTGCAATTTTCTTAATTGCAACTATGGTTCAATTTCCGGCATAGTCCAATATAAATTGGACTAAGCTCTGAATGATGTGCTATGGTTACATAGTTGTCCTGTTAAAGCCTCCATATCGCTTTTCCCATTTGCAACGTGAATATTCGAGCCATCTACCACTTCACCATACGTGCCTCATATCCTCTTCAAAGGAACTCCGATCCGTAGTACCTGGCAACGTCTCCAGCAGGAACTCTCGACTGCTGGGTGATCTGGGCTGTCGCGGTGACGCCGCTTCCGAGGTGCTGACGTTCGACGTTTCGACATACCTGTCGTGGTCTTCCTCAAGGAGTGGCTAACGCCGTGATGGTCAGCGCTCGGTTTATTTGCATACTATAGATAAGTCTAGACGTGTGGCTATTGGCTGAGCACGCGCCAATCGGCAGCCGCCATTCGCAGACGCGGGATCGGGTGCCAAATGGGGTGGCGCGTTATCGACGCGCGAGAAGGTCGTCATCGGGTCGGAGTGCCTCTCACGGGAGACGCGCGAGCCGGTCCGCGATTGTCCTCGCATGTGCCGCGGCTGGTGGTCGGACGGTCATGAAGCGGTCCGGTTCTGTGTGACACGTGGTCGTGTGCCCGAAGTAGACTATCCACATCCGTGAAGTCCGAACGCCTGCCGTGGTGCCGTTGATATTGTTAGGGGTGCTGGCGATCTCCATCGCTCTTTGATGCGTCTGGGCAGCCATCCGGTCTTTCTTTGGC
>BOPP01000358.1:520779-584936 GCA_017312745.1 Gryllus bimaculatus | reverse complement strand
ACGTGAGGAGAACTTGTATGTATCAACTTTTAAAGGACGCCCTGTACGAAGGATTTTTTCGTCCTTAAAAATCCACAGTTTCGATGGGGATTGAACCCGCCAACTAAGGTAGAACAGTCTGACACGGTAACTGCTACGTTACACCACAGCCGCCGAAAAATAGTCGCTGACTAATAAGCACACTACTTAGTACGAACGACTAGACGATTTTAAAGAAACGGTTGTACTTTCTCGTAAACTATTACGTAATATAAAGTACTGTAATGCTGCAAAGAAATAACAATTTATCGACACCAAAACTTGTTTTCTGGATATCTGACACTAAAAAAGGGACATTTCTTGTTTCTATATGAAGCAAAGAACTTTCTCAAATACGTACTATAGTCAGAAATCACGTTTTGTGGTTCCTTGAAAACGAAAAATTTGTTTTCGGCAAATCATCTGTCCATGTGTTTTTTCCATCAGTAAACAACACTAGCCGCTACACCAAAAACAGTATTTTCGCCGAAGTTGATATTCCCCAATCGACCTTGATATCGCGGTTCTTTTATTTTGAAACAGATATTGTAATATTTCGGGGAATTTTATATTACGTACTTTGGATGTTTTTGAAAGATCTTAAACTTTTATGGATGTTTTCAAACTCCGCAAATGCTGTGACCAGTCGTTCCGTTAATTGAATATAGATTTTTAGGCCTGAAGTTGGCGGAGTTTCTCCCATACTTAATATTCAAGTGTACCACCGCGAACTATACGTCGATTTATAGGGAATTTCCCACCTCCAATTATCTCTCCCGCAGGGGCACCCCTCCCCCCATCCTGATCAAGTTCTGAGATCCCCATTAGTCTCCCGACATGTATAGTAGTACAGTGCATGTCAGTTTGTGTGAGAGAAGAGATAGAACAAGGAAAAGGAAGGAAAGATCGCGTGTACTCTTTGGCCCGTTTGTACCGCTCCGGAATTCACCTGGCATGGCCGAAGAAACCACGGAAAGCTATCGATTGGATAAGGTGGGGGCTACAATTCTCCTCTAGTCAGCCGCTGAATTCCACCTAGCTATTCAGCTTACGTCGAAGAATCTGTCACCGTAAGGACTCGCATACTAGTTCCTTTCGGTCGCACTCAATGCACAAAACATTTCGAAAGAAGGAAAATACATTTATAAGTATGGTATTGTTCAAACCATAGGATTCTTTTCCATTGCAATGCATCCCTCAATTTTAAATCTTCAAATTATGACACGCTTTTTTCGTAAAATATAAGATGCTGTTGAATAATACCACTAAGAGAAGGAAATGCACTAAGAGGATTGCCTTCGCGCCTGCGCATTGCCTTGGCGTACTGCCATTACTAGTTTCCTTAATGGCTCGAATAGAACAAAATTCAATTAATACGCAGAAGAGGCTGCAATCAATATGACGGCAGTTCGAAATCGATGCGTAGTTCCGACGGTTCTTGTGTTAAATATTTCTGCAATAAAACTCGCCTTCATAAAATCATTCTTAGATTTGACATGAACTATATCGGTTCGTATTTTAACTAAAGGCTGCTTTATTTATTCTAATATGTGTACATTTTTCAGGAGTTCTTCACAAATCTCTGGTGGAAGACGCTGCAGATGACTACTTTTGAACGAAGTTTTAGAGAAAAGGGCACCATGAACAAGATTTCACCTCCAACAATTGATTATTAATCAAACCTTAGCGCACGTCTCTAGCACCTCCCTCAAGATATGTCGCGTAAATGATCTTCCCCAATTCGATTTTCTGCGAGATAATAGTATTAAGTTCACTGACTAAATGAAATGGAATTAGATAAAATCTTATTTTTGAAAAGTTGAAATGTCTGGATTATTTCTCCCTTTCCTGCCTTAAATGATACAACATTTATTCATTACACACCATTCATTACGATAATCATCTCCAGTCACCAATGATTCCTGCATTTTGATATTATGTCACATTTACCGTATATTATATATTCACCTAACACAATTTCAGCTTTTTGAAGTCGGCGTCAACCTGATTTTAAATTGTGTTCTAGCACAGAATTCAAAAAGCGTTTTTCAAACACATTGTACAATTCGTTTATTAGATGGCTGAAGTTGATTGCATAATGGTTTTAGTACACGTGTTTGAACAATCACAGAGAAGTTTACAATTTATTGAGAAGTAATCAATGACTGGGCATCTATCTATGAAATGTGTCATGGTATTGCGTTTATTACTGTGCCTATATAACCCGTGGGGATGGTGACGGTAAACCACACATATCCTTCCCTGTTTCCAAACTTCGGAAGGAAACCAGAATGAATTCCCCTATGAGGATTGTATCAGGTATAAATCTGATAAAAAGTAAGAATAGATACTGAAATTTGATTGCATGTCATTAGTACATTGAATCCTAATGACTCGCGTACAGCTCGTTTGAAGTCGGACTGTGCTCATGCTTAACAAATGCCCCCTGGGAGACCCTGGATGCTAGCTGGTGTTGGCTGAACACTGCTTGCCAGCTGCCCTTAACCGTTCAATGTAAAAATTTTACCTTACGAAAGATATTCTATTGTGATACAGTTATACGTAGATAATGTACTGTGTGAAACTCAATGTAATGGGAAATACATATACTCCTATGACGTTCGCTATAATTGCTCGTACCTCGCTCATATCGTAATGTCACATCCCACTTTTGCATTAATACCCATTATTACCTCATCTGTTCAAAAAGTACTTGTACATTTAGGTACTGCCCGCGGAACATTTTTTGACCGATGGCTTACCCTCTGTCTCCCTGATAAAAATAAACAGTTTAATACCGCAGAAAGTACTTATGGCATATACTATCTGTTATGAACTCACAACTACATCTACCTGGGCGCAAAACAAGCTATTTGCAGTTGCAGACGAGAACTTATCGTGCTGTTTTGTTTTTATATCCACTATAATGACTGAGGTTCTCGCGGGTAGTTCATTGGCCAGAGTGCAAGCTTTCCACGACGAGACCCCTGGTTCAATTCCAGGGATCCCAGATTATAGTGTGCGCTTTCCTTGCAATTTCCCAGAATCTGTTGCTGTGTGACGAGAAAACTCTCGTCTCAGATTGAGAAGACCAGTATACGGCGTAGGGATGCCTATGTGCTAGCCACACGTACCCCGTAACCAATGGCCGCAATGTGGCGGGTCGCCGCTGGTAGACCCAGGCTTCGTCATTTCCATTATGTACCCACAAGCTGGAGTTTTAAAACACCAATTTTCTCTACCAGGTATACCCAACTCATGCAGCATTAGCTTACTTTCTATACACTATCCATACAAGAAAGTGAAAACTGACAGAAAATATGGATCTAGTTTGTAAAAACATTCTTTTTAATTTTTGAATCTGCATATCAATTTCATTGCAAAAACTTCTGTTTTGGAAAATAGGCTTTTTTTATTCTTAGTATCTTAAGTTGAGTCTGTGTTAAAGTTTTAATTATAAAGCTTTAAATGTAAGATTTATGTGCTAGTTTTGTTCATGGACACGCAAATAGATCAAACATACACACAAATAAATGTATGCGAAATGCAAATTATTTCTTGGCCGAAAAACGTAACGAAAAGTTCAATTTTATCTTCAAAATACTTTCCCTAATTCATAATTCAGTATTTTTTTAAAACAATTCCTTAATTAATATAGTATATATTCAGTAGTTAGTATGTTGATCTTTCTATTAAATCTTCTGATAAACACCAAGATATTCCCGTCAGCATAAATGCGCCAATACTCCAAATGTTTGGTATAAGAATTGAATAACAATGAATAAATTAGGCGAGTTTACTCAGCCCAAGAGCGCCTCGAATTTGCTTTCTTTGCAAGAAACTGGTCCTCGTCGCAGTTGGCACTCTCCCACCTGCCTCAGCGCATTGAAACAACAGCAGCGCAGTGAAGAGTCGCTGCCGGAGGAGGGGGAGGGAACGGAAGGCTCGCTGCCGAAGCTTCTCTGCGCCTCCTCCCCGCCATACAGAGCACTTGCACAGAAGATCGGCGGCCCGTTGACAGCGGTAAACCAGAGAGCTCTTGGCAGGAGATAAGAAAAGCAATGAAGCCTGATATATCATCGGAAACTTGTGACCTATATTTTTAAACTATTCAAACTGTACTTTAGCCTTTAATTTAAAGACAGAATATTAATATAAAATCACTGATTTATATCAATACATATATTACATGTGATACATAAAAAGAGCAACGTTTCGCAAATTAATTATTGCGTCATTAAACCTGACGATGTAAATACATAATTTCGTCGTTGTTTTTATATATCACGTGTAATTTATGTATTGATTTTATGTGATTTTGTGTGATCATTGATTTTATGATAATATTCTGTCCCAAACGCCAAACAACAGTCTGAATAACTTAGAAAAAAACATGGACAGAAAAATAATAATATTTTTTATATAATATTGCTTGTTCGTTAGAATCCAGGAATCTATTTACAGATCTGCTTGTTCCAACTTCTTCTTTCTTTCTACTCTTTTAACACTAAACTTCTAATCATTTCCTTTCTCTTCCCAAGCATCTAAAGGCGCGTTTACACGGAGAGAGTTTTCTCTCCTACCTATCCGGAACTAGTTAGGAGACACGTGTAAACTCTCAGGAGAGCGATCTTCTCTCCGGAGACATGACGTCACAAGAGATTTTCGAAGTCTCCGCAAGAGAGCAGTGTAAAGGCTCTGGTGTCGATGAGGAATCGTATCTCCTGGGAGATAAATAGTATTCAAAGATAGTTGGAAGACTTTTTGCTCTCTTGCAAGTGTTCACGGGATTGATTAGCCATTCTGCGACTGTCTGTGTCTGTGCGGCGTTCCAACGTGATCGGTGGATTTCAGTTCTGTGGAGGAAAGTATATACTGGGGAATTATAAATACAAATGACAAATTACTGTATCTCCTGTGGCCAAAACCGCCGTACCGTCAAATAAGTATCTTTCCGAAATAAACTCTTTTACATTTTTCTTGCTTTTTCATTCCGTGAAATATTTCTTAACAAAAAATCAAATCCTTCTGAATTTACTAAGTTATTGTACATGAAATCATTATCGTTTACAATAATATTATTTTTATTACATCTTTCAATAAATCAATAAAACTTCAAATTACGGATCAATTGTAAAAATTTGTCATATAAAACCATAATTAGGTTTTCTCTTTAATATGCCTACCCTAGGTGTAATGCCTCTTCTACCAAAATTAACAAATTTCAAATAATTCAAAATGAACTCCTGTGCAACATTGAATATCATTTCTAGTGTATATCATAACACGAATTTACAGAGAACTTAAAATTGATTCTTTCAAATTGTTTATACTTAACTTCACTAAAGGTTTCTTAAAAAATTATCAACTTCACCCATTTTTCAAACCTTTACATTAGGTCAGAACTATTTCCTCATCCTGGACTCCGACCACGTTTTCCAAAAAACATTTTTAATCGTTCATAAATTAAAACTTGTTTTATTTTATTGGCTCTGAATAAAATGTAATGCAATTGAACAGGTGGCAATTTTGTTTTTAGATCTTCTTCTTGCAGTTCTGCCATCAAAGTTTTATAAATACTCAGTTCTTCTTTTATCAAGAAAACAAAATCACTATCAAATATATCATAACTCAAATTTACAAAGAACTGAAAGTTGATTCTTTCACATCGTTTATACTTAACTTCATTAAAAGTTTATAAAACAAATTATCAACTTCACCCATTTTTCAAACCTTGTATTGTGACGAAACTATTTTCCTCATCCTGGAGTCCGACCGGGTTTGCCAAAAAATATTTTTAATCGTCCGTAAATTAAAACTTGTTTTATGTAATTGTCTCTGAAAAAATTTAGTGCAATAAAACAGGTAGCAAATAAATACTTTTTTTTAAAAAATCCTCTTCTTGCAAATCCGCCATCAAAGTTTTATATATACTCAGTTCTTCTTTTCTTGAGAGAACAAAATCACTCACACTTGTCTCTTTCTTTTCCTCCGCTTCTTCAAAATTGTGAAATTGCCAAAGGCAGCTGCAACAGTTGTCACATTCTAACCTGAAACTGCTCGCAGCTGCTTATTTAACATAGCTGCGCCGGAGGAAATCGAGAGACATTTGTATCAAATGTAAACACCAAGAAGATACTTTTCCGGAGATATCTCAGGAACCAACTCTCCCGTGTGTAACGCTCCTTCCTCTCTACCCACTCCAAGCCGTCCTGCCCGACAACAATAACTCCTAGTTCCCCCATCCTCAATTATATTAAGAAAACAAATACATTTTGGGGTAAAATTTTGAACTAAGCAATCCATCGTTTCTTGGTTACCGCTCAAAAGTATCATGAAAATTTGAAAATCAAAACGTGTCAATGCTTCCAAAGATTTGTTAATAACAAATTCACCAATCCATTTTCATTCATAGTCTACCTGATTAACTGGCATTGCCGTATATTTACTTGAGCTCATCCCACCCGACTCTCGGTATTCCAATGCATGCCCGTTCTCAATTGCCTAGGTAATAAAATACTCGAGATTTGATGCAATTTCTACTACTTCATTTTAACAGTCTCACCTCATCAAATCCTAGGGTTCCAGTTTCCAAGGTGTGCGGATTTTAGAAAATCAGTCGACATTAAGTCGTGTCGGAGAAACGCCATTGGCAAAGCACGAATTATTTACCAAGGTTGGACAAGCGGTTACTCTGTGGACAGTTTCATTCAGCGAACCTAGCGAATCAAGAGACACCCTCTAAACGAAGCGGAAAGACCGCAATGAATCTCACTTCTCAAGTTTTGCCTCTCCTATTCCCTTAAATATACCCTCACACGCACGCACTACACATCGCTCATGACGGGAGACCTCTGAGGCACAATGGTGCCCTGCAACACCGCTGACCAAGGGTCCTAAGGGTTATCCGAGGAAAAAGAATTTTGATATTAGCTACCGCTACGACGATTCAACCGCTCCCGAACGGGCGGCTGCTTTGATTGGTAGTTTTCGTGGGTTTTCCTCCTATAAACACAGGCGAATGCTGGAGCAGCTACGCTCACACATGCTGTAACGGACCGCCGCGATCTTTCTTCCTCTTCGTACTCTACCCTCATTTACACACACTTACATTATATGCACTAACTACGAAGGACCACACCACGGGAGACCGGTCGGGTAGGGCCTGTCCAGCTGAGCGGTGCCTCTCTGGTAAGTTGGGGAATTACCCGAACCGATAGGTGGGCGGCGCTGGTCTCGCCCTCAACGAGGGAATCACGCTCTCCCGCGATAAGAACAAGCTCTAACCGTTTGGGGTTGATGACTTACGCAGTGGACGAGTTCAACCCAATCGTAACGGCAGACCAGTCGAGAGTTATCCTGGCTGGAGAGGTTGCCTCACTACGAACGATTCCTGAAGAGAATAAGACGTGTAGGTAGTGGCTCGAATACTCACGTTGCAATGGAAGCGAAGGCTTTAACAGAAACTATAACCATGCAATCATTCAGAGCTCTATGTCTAATATATTGGATATGCCGAGAAGATCAGTAGTGCAATAATAATGAAAATAAAATACGTTGCCTTCCGATAGAAATTGACAATTTAAAAACAATATAAGTACCATCTGTTAATGTTCCAGCAACCATTTGCAGTGATTATTAATATATATATATATATATATATATATTAACTATATCATATATTTATATAATATATATAAAATATATTAAATATATCATGCTAAAACCTTGAAAGCTTTTTGATCAAAGAATTTCAATATTCTTCAACTACTCGCACATCCATTTTTGTAATGGGTTTGTTCAGCTGGCTGATCGTCATCACTCTGGAGATCTGAAGAGCTCTTCCGATTTTTGTTGTGTTTCCACCAACTGGCGAAACAAATGCATACAGCAAGCTCACGTCAGCAGGCGACATCATCTGAGCGTGCGTAACGCAGTGGTTGTGTAGAACCATAAGGGTGAAGAGCTCTGCAGAAGGGTAAGTTGTGTCAAAGTGTGCGCCGAACGTGTTCGCGAGGGACCTTGTGGCTCGTCCAGCTCCTCCGCTCCGCTCTCCCCGTCTTACTCGTCCTCGCTCTATGCGCCGTTCGGTCGCAGCGGAAGAGGCCGCGTGAGCCACAACACCCGTCCACAGCCCTCCCCACCCTGCCGTCCCTTCGAAGTCCGCTACGCTTTCCCTCCGCACCTGCCGCCCCCTCCGCACTCACCGCCTCGTCCATCCCTGCCCCTCCGCCCCGCCTTAGCCCTTGCTAGATGAATGCGGCAACAAGTACTGTCTGCGACGAGGCAGAGCTCTCGCGGTGACTGGTCAGCCAGTGGAGATACAGCCAAGAGAAACCAGGCGCTTCCTCGGCAATTGCTCTGGCAGGTTGGTTCGAGAAAAATTTTGTCGGTGATACACTCCCACTGAGTAAAAAGAACTCAATGCGTGCGCACGTTTGGTGAGATATTCTCGCAGAAGTACATAAAACACGTGCGCGTAAATGGTCGAGAGTTTTAATGTCGGTGTTGTCTCCATCAGAACATCCATCGATTTTTTTCGACACTTCTGGCTTTCAGTGCGAATACTCCGGTGGAGTTTGAACACGAATGGTCGGGTCGACCTTTCCGACGGCTTGCGGATTTTCTCATCCAGGTAATCTCCGGGGCCAATCCACGGGCAGGGAAAAACTCAAAGCTTCTGCTGGTTCCGATATGTGTGGTAGTGTATTGCATGTATTAATGCGAGTGTGGTGAGAGAGGAGGTAAGAATGAGGAACGCAAGATGACGTTTGCTCGTGGCACCGATTGTTAGTTCTGCGAAGGCGTTAGCATGTGGTGTTCCAGAAGTTATAGAAATTCGTACAGACAACGGCTAGGTAGATTAAATAGTGACTGAAATACTCCATATTTCAGGACAGTTGAGCAACAACAATCTATATCACGAAATCAAAGACAATGCAGAAGAAAGAATTGTCATATGTGGAGAGTCACTCCAATCAGAATCCCTCCCTTGCTTTAATTTCGTTCTATCAAACTGGACCTGTTTGGTCTATTTGATTACTTTGCCTATCTATCAGCCATTTTGCTGGATTGTAGAGCATCTCTTGATTTCATGTCGTTTTGATACGCAACAATTAATTATGTATGTTATCGGGGTTTTTTAGACGGATCAGGGATCAATTCATGACACTTGCAATGCCTCTGTGTCTGGGAGGTCCAGGTTCGAGTCCCGATGGTGGCAGGTTATGCGCGCTCTATAGACAGTAGATCGTATTCAGCCTGTCTGAAGAGAGATTCCGCGGCCGCTTCCTTGCTCAGCGGTAATAACCAAGCGAACAACGGACTGCGCGCCGACTTTTAATTCCTCTTCCTTGTCCTAAACTCGTACCTCTTACTTACAATACACATTACACTGACATGGCAAAGTTTGCGTACATACGTAATTGGGGAATTCGTGATTTGAGCTGTCCGGGTGACGCCGCGTCGAAGGGCTGAGGTTGGCCGACGGAATTTGACCGACCAGGCAGCCCTGAAAAGCCGCGATATGTTGTGGTTGACTCCAAGCGAGCGACTGCAAATGTCATTAATGGGCAACGTGTCGTACTTGTTTTTTCCTCGAGAGGTGGAGGTTAAAACGCTCGTACCTTCAGCCTCGGAACGCGAACGTCACCCGAAAGCCCCAGATCACGAATTCCCAATTCCGTTCACGTAGCGAACCTCGGCATGACATATTCTTGATTGGGTTAGTGACTCCGAGCCGAGTCGACTGTTGACTTCTGGCGCCCGAAGTCCAGCAAATCGTCTGCGGAATTCACCTATGGCGGCGGCGGCGGCGCGTTCATTCCGCAGCAGGGTGTCCAAGGACCTGGCTGCTGCGGTGGCGCCTGGCAGTGGCGGCGGCGGCGGCGGCCGGCGGCGGCGGTGGTGGGTGTGGCGTGCGCGGGCGGCGCCGCCGCAGCCGCCCCGCCCCGCCGCGCGCGCGCTCGGTGAGGCGCTGGGCGCTGTGGCGTGCGCGCGCGCCGCCCGCGGCCCCGCCCTCGTCGCCCTCTCGCGCGCCCCGCACCCGCTCAGCGACCGCGTGCTGCGACAGCTGCAGGTGCGACGACTACTCGTTTTCGACCCCTCTACATCCTTTGGGCGTCTAACTTGCAAAACCTCAACCTCTACTATGGTAGCGGCCATATTTTCATTACACGGGCGATCCACTCGTGAGCCCTCATAGTTGATGTCGGCAGTTCTCGAACGGGGGAGGGGGAATGGAATCGTGCCTCATATTTGGCCGTACCATGCGGAACGGAAAGGAACATATTCGAATCTCAGAATTTACTTGAAAAAATTCCTTAAATCTAAACTTACCCTATTTTTACATTGAAGGGGCTGCGCCGACCCCGATAAGCGTCATTTTCTGTACAAATTCCATTCCGGTTGCTCCTTCATTGTGGCGAAACACGTGAGATTCGACGCGTCTCGGTCTATTGGTAAAGAGATGATTATTATTTTGAAGCTACATCCACAAAATTTTAAAATTTTGAAGAAAAAAAAAAGATTTTGTGTTAAGCAACCTAAAAGAGTTTCGGATGGCACAGAACACCTACAAGAGTGATTATTAATTCATTCGATTTCTCTGAACAAGACAAAATAATATCCTGGTAGAATTATAGAAAACTTTTTTTGACTGTTTCGTTACGACTTGATTCATCAGATTTGCAATAATTCAAAATATTATTTTATTTAAACAAAACAATAAACAAGTATTTTACTCGACACTTTTTCATGTAATTATGCACGAAAATGGGCCAGCCATGTAACATCTTTAAACAGTTATTTGTATTGTGAACTAATAGGAGAGCATTAAAACCTTTTAATAGTGAAATATCCGCCGCACCTTCTACGTTACGTTCGTTGTATATATTATTTTATTGTTGTGAAAAGCCTGACTGATTTTTTTAATTCAGAAGCGTAAAATAATGAACTTAATTTTGTTGTGTTTCATTTGTATAAATAGATGTATAAATTCATATAATTACACGTTCAATCTAAGGTTTAGCTGAATTCTCCCAAAGTACGTCACACACAGTTTTTAATGGTTTTTAAGTTAAATAAATAAAATGAAAGTTCTTTCGTTTCGAATCCTCTACGGCAAATTATTTACTTGCAGGAGAGGACAGGACCTAAAACCAAACCCTGCATGATTCTCGTTTTCTACACAGCAGTTTGAGAAAAAAATTCTCACTTTATTTGCACTTTTCCAAATTAAACACAAAAGTTAAAGAATTCAACAAGTAAATTATTCTAAACTGTTTTTCAAAAATATATCATTGAAAACAATGTAACAAACCAAACTGTAAGTCTGACCAACAACTCTGAAAATGTATTGTTAAAATAGTTGTGAAGAGTGTCAGAGTTGTTGGTCAGACTTACAGTTTGGTTTGTGTATATACATATATATATATATATATATATATATATATATATATATATATATATATATAGTAATTATATGTACCAAACTTATATTCCCAATACTAATTTGAATATGTTGAGTCCATAAATAGGGTTGACTTTAGGGTAGCAATCTCAGATCAAATACAATGACCTGCCCCCTCGATATCCAATTAAAAAATAATGGCATGTCTTTGACATCGATGCAAGAAAATGTTATCGTTCTGCCCTTTTATTCAATCACCGTTGCTTGCAAATTTCTATTACAAATTTATTTGTTCTTGAATCGGACATTGGTGATTATACACGGCTTGCGTGCAGTTAAGATTTTCTCAGACGTTGCTGAATTGATAGTCTCTAGACTTCGCATTATGCATTTAGCTGAAAATTCCCATCTATTCACAACGCTAAGTCCAGCAGCATTGTTCAAGAACATTCTTCAAGGAACGCGGTTTTAAAGTCAAATTGTATCATCGTTACAAAACAGCTCTATTATATCTGCCGGCGCTCTGCAAATGTTTGTTGATGAAGGTTCCGAAATTCCCGACCTAATTTGGCGCTATTTGCTGCAGCAACCACTACGGGGATCCGAAGCCTTGCAGTTTAACCTACTATGATTTCACGATTTAGATACATGAACCAGATATAACGGTGTAAACCGTGCGGCCCTGCCTGACCCGATGAAACCCTGCTCTGGGACTGTGGGATCAAATTGCGCGTTAAACATGTGCTACGCAAAGGAATATTACCACGTATCAATTTAATCACTTAAATCGTCAGCCTTCGTGCCGTAACTGCTTAATCTACTGGTACCATTTCCGAACCGTTTCGTCGCCAAATTTTAATGTGTTAAAACTTTAATTTAAAATAATATGTAAAAAATTTAAATGTAGATCATAAGCCGTCCGAAAATACTAAGGTATCTATTTTTGAATGCAGTTAAGCTTTTACCTTATTTCTTTTGTCCATAAAATTAATTTTAACAGTTATTAAAATTTCTAAGAAACTGACCATTAGAATTCTGGTTTATAGCTGATTGGTATACATAAACCTCAACAAAATAATAACTTGCACATAAACAGAAATAAACAAATAAATGTACATAATAAAACGCTCGAAATAATAACAGACTTTAATAGTTTACTCTAACATAAATAATCACAATATTCCTCTTTGTCTTGTATAGCAATATTTCTTTTTTCACGAAGTGGACTATAATCATTGTTGAAAAATTGGTCTCTATTTCCGTTGATCTTCTTCTAATCCATACACACGCTCGAATTTTTTTTTAATTTCCTTTTTTTTAATTATAGATTCACAAAATTTCTTATCCTTTTACTTTTTCGCATGCTACATACTACATAGTAAATATTTCCTTTCCTGCATTCTACATACGTAGTATACATGACGTTACGTAATTCTGCAGCGAAATCGGCGATATTTCGGCAGCAAAAAATGTTTTGTAGGACATCCATACCGACATATTAGATAAATATTGTCCCTATATTTAGTACATTACTACCTCTAACATGCTGTGCATTCTTGTGCATTCTCCAGTTGTGAATTCTTGATACCGAAAAATTGGTTTACAGCAGAACGTCCTGTCATCCGTCCTTCCGACAGTCTGCAACAACGCTATCGGCTAAACCGGAAGAAGGGTTTCATCGAAATTGATTTTTCCCAATCGATGGGCCTAATTTTGGGTCTTCTTGAATTTGAAGTGTATACTTCAATTTTTGGAGAACCTTTACATGAAGTCTCAAGCAAATTTTTGATTTTTTCTCGATAATGGTATCATTTTTTATTAATATTTGTCGTCGTAAAGAGAAAAGTGAGATTATAAAATGGTGTTAATTAATCCGTTGTTTTTGTTGATCACTCTGAATTTTCGAAAATTGAAAGTTTTGTTTTTCTTGCTATCGTTTCACAGTTACAATATTGAAGATAGAGACTTTCTTTCTTTAAAAAAATTGTTTTCAAAGTTCATTCTTTAAATAATAATAATAATAATAATAATAATAATAATAATACGTAATTGTATTTTAAAACCTCTGAGGTACATTTCATGTAATTTTGAACGGAATATGGGCATATTAAAAACAAAATTTTGTCAATTTTGTTGAAACTTTCTGAGCGGATAGTAGTTAATTCGCTGAATATCATGACATCAAAGCCATTTTGATGTATTTTATTGACTATTCAAAAATTACACACATGTACACATTTTATAAAATATCTCTCAAAACATTACGAGAGTTTTTTGCATATCACAGGATAAATGCTTCAAATGATCTCTAATGACATTCTGGAAAAACCAAAGTTTTCTGAAAAACGATCTCAAAATGGAGCTTTTTCAAAAACGCTCTAACGACACTTTCTTAAATACTGTCTACATTATTCAGTGAAAATGTGCCTTTATAACTAGTGTTCTTTACTAATATTCTGGAGTATACATTTTAATTCTGCCATTAAAAGACCGATTTTTTAAATGGGAAGAGGATGGCGCGAAACCGAATAGCTGGCCCAGACTAAATCCGTGACATTTGTAGCACTAACAATTAATCTCAGACTGCTGATAAATTGCTGAAAATTCCATAATTTACCGCAACAGCTATATAACAATATAAATAAAATCATTGTCTATTGTAAACCCAAAGAAACACGTTCCTCTCTATGTCTGATTAGTTGAGCCATGACTTGTCTTTTCATTGTTTAATAGTTCTATGAATTCATTACCACTTTTTTGTTGGGTTTCTACGTTTAATTTTTTTTTTTTTTTTTTTTTTCCTGTTCACTTTTATTCCGGCCCCCACGCAAATAGCTTACTTTCCTTTCTATCGATTCATGAGTCCACAACAGAGAAGATCGTTGAAAATACACATGAAAAGGTTTCCGCACATACGCGGAATTCGGCAGCTACTGAGCGCCTGCTCGCCGAATCCCAAGTAGTGGGGACGAGTTGCTTGCTCTTTGCCGAGCGCCGATATTCCGGTGCTCGCTCTGTCCGCAGCACGTCGGACTTCTGTGGCACATCAAAGGAAGTGAATATTCGTCGAGCACTCGGGGTTTTGCGAGTAGCTGCTCAGCACTTGTCGATGCCGCAAGTGTGGCGCCCGAACAAATCATAAACGTTGTTTTGCCTTTACTGAGTGGAATCTCCTTTGAAAATTCAAGTATCAGTTCCCTCCAATCGGAAGCCAATGTTCTGTTAGGGGTAGGATTCTGTAAGAATAAATAATAGATTATTATTCATTACGATAAAATGATACTTTATCTAGGAGAAGAAGGTATTACCTCAAGGGTGACAACAGCTATGAGTGGTTTATCGTTCTAGAATAGATGCAGTACCGATATCGTCGTGTGAAATATTTGATTTTAGTTTCTTCCAATTTTAGTACAATACAAGATAAAACAACTTTGTACCTTTTACAATTTTCTAAAATACACCACTACAGTGTCTGTTACCGGGAGGATCTAGGGTTCAAGTCTCGACGGTGGCAGGAGTTTAGATACTAGCTACATAGCTAGGTCGAATTCAGCCGTTGACTGGAGGAGAATTCTAGCGGCCGGCAACTCTTATATGTAATTTTCGTGGTTTCTCCGATCAGCATTAGGAAAGTGACGAAGCAGTATCCTAAAAAACGGGCCACGGACCAAGCGCAATCTTTCATTTCTCTTCCTTGTTCTATCCTCTTCCCTTACTTGCATTTACACTAACATGCGCTACGTTTCCATATAAGTCGCGAGTTTAGATCTGGTGCTGGTTGGAGCGGTAACCCGATTATGAGAGATACCTGGTTTGGGAAAATCCGTGTACGTCAGCTCCGTATCTTACCAGCCAGCCGAGAAAACTACCGCCAACTCTCGCAATTTAAAAACACTTATGTAACTAATGATCCTAGGGTAGACGCGTCCAGAAGCTATAATCAATCAATGAATCTGTCTGTGTGTGTGTGTGCAGGAGTGCGCGTGGGGCGTGGTGGTGACGAGCGGCGAGGGCGGCGGGGGCGGCGGGGGCGGGGGCGGAAGCGCTCGCCCGCAACGTGAAGCCGCTCTGGTGCTGCTGCTGGCCTCGCGGGTGAGACAGCCCTCCGTGCACTCCGCCTAAAAGAAACCAATGATGCCTCATTTAAGGCTATTACGCCTTTTCTTCCGCCTGACCACGCAAACTTCACTACACTCCTTTCGTTATCTGTAAGATTAAGGTGTTACGAGCGAGAAGCTATCGGGCGACGAAACAGGAGTTTGAATTTTACTCACAGGATTCTTTTAGGTTGATCTTTTTTTACATGCGGTAAATCTACAACATGGAAAAGCGGGCTTTACTTCCCATTCCGAAGGAAGGCATACGAACAGAGTTTCACTCTTAAAACACCATAGCTTCGGTTGGAACACCTTCGACACCTGAAGCGTCTTAAGGCTTACGATTGTTGTTTTTTGTGGAAAAGCTAAGAATCCCTCCTCGTATCCGAACAATACTATTACATATTCGAAAGTTGGGAATGAACGAGTCAGGTGTTGCTACTAAATCGTACGTAAAACTTATTGCGCAAATTATCGTGTTATAAATTCACTCAGATTTCAGATGATGATTGGGATTTGACATGTAGGCGCACGGTACTCGCCGAATGGAACTTAAAATTATAGACAATTATTTACAATCAAAACAGCTTGTGAAAGAAACGATACATCGTATCATATCTGCGATGCTTGCTGGTTCCAAATGCGTACGGTTAACATTATTTGTAAAGAAGAGTTGCTATTCACTCGCATGTACTTATATATTTATATATTTGCTCATGGGTTTACACTTCGCGCTGCTTACTATTATCATGTACTGTTTTTCCAGTCACTAATAGAACTTCCTCTTTCCCTAATAGAACGTAACTTTTCTCCGGTTCTTTTAAGAACAGCGTCCTTTTATCTCATTGTATGACCTGGGATACCTAGGGTTCTAGGCCCAACGATAACGCGTATTTTCAAGACTAACTACCTAGAAAGGTCAAATTCAGCCGCTATCTGAAGGACAATTCCAGCGGCCGCCTGCTCTGATCAATAATTTTTCCGCTCTCGCATCAATAACAGGTGAAAGCCGAAGCGGCACCATAACACACGCATCACGAATTGCGCACGACCTGTCCTTTATTTATTCGATTTCTATCAAATCTTTCCTTCCTCTTTATTGCTCCTCACCTCCCCTTACACTTAAAAGCTACACTTGTACAAGACCACATACGACAGGAGACCAGTCATGACTTATCCGTGCAAGAGCGATGCTCCGCTGGGAGAGATACCTGGAGGAGGCACCCCAGCAAGTTGACGTGTAGGTCAGCGCCGAATCTCAAAATCCAGCGAGGACGGAACACCGCTGCCTCCCCCGGTTTAACATTTACTACGCTCACGGGACTAATGAGCAAGGCGGTTGATGCGCCAGGAATTAGAAAGTACTCACTCACTCCTGAGCGGCAGCTGGCTGGTGTTTCCTCCTCCAGGGATCTCCACCAGCAGCTTACTGCCCCAGGCAGTAAAAGCACCGTGCTCCAGACTTGTCTTCCTAAATGAAGCAGTGCAGTGCATGCAAGTGTGTGTGTGTGTGTGTGTAAGGGAAGAGGAGGGGACAACCATGAGAAAGATAAGATCGCGCGAGGTTCGAGGGACATTTAAGATCAGAGCAGCCGGACGCAAGATTTCTGTCCCAGATAGTGGCTTAATTCGCCCTATCTAGTGAGAAAAATTCACTACCGTCGAAAGCAAGCCTGCCTTCGTAACTGTTCGCCTTGGCTAGGGTCTGTGAGGTAATCGAGGTTAAGGAAGTACAAGTCCACGGAGTCGTAGGATGGGTGGTCGCTCCGGAATCCCATTTACTACCTGCTTGAAGAATAGAAAGAAAGTATTCTCTTTCTCGTTTCGTTTAGTTATAATGGGGATCCATTAGATTCATTCCCGAGCATATTCTCAGAGATGAGTTAATCCCATAGGTGCACTGTGAGATTCCTATTCATGAGTTGTTATCTGAAATTGTAATTAAAATTTAAGTTTAAATGTCAGTCTGACAACATATGATGTAGTATACACATAATACAGAACTACGTACATTCATTCAAGAATAAGTACGCTTTAGAATAGCGTCGGAAGGCTAGGACCTCCCCGAGCGAGAGTGTTGTGTGCGCGGGCGCAGGTGTCGGCAGGGCGGCTGGTGCGGGCGGCGCGGCGCGGGGCGTGGTGGTCGCCGCTGGCGCCGCACGTGGTGGCGCTGCCAAGCCCCGACGCCCTCTCCGCGTCGGCCTTCGCGCGCGCGCTCTGGCGGCAGGGCGTCGCCGCCCACGCCGCCGCCGCCCCCGGCCCGCCGCCCCGCGGCGTCCACGTCCTCTGGTGAGCACTTATCACCACTCGTCAGACGTTATTGAGGTCAATGTGCCGAAAACCGGCAAATAACCCGCGGTTGGAGGTTGTAAACAGACAGCGTGACAGATATTTCTGGTATTGACCGTGTGTCGATAATTGCTAATCAGCATTTTTTTTTGTAAGAAAAAAAATCGTAGAAATACGAAATACATGTTCATTGAATGTGAGCAGAACACAAAAATAATAAAACATTTGGATTATTATTAACGAATAGTGGACTGTTGTAACCTTAATAGACCTTGTCCCACCCAAACGATACTCTTCCCTACCCAAGCCCCGCAGCGACTAGTGGCGCCCCCACCATCACTTCAATCCCCAACCACACCAAAACGCATTACGCCTTTCATAATTTACTACCTTTGTCGTTTGCAATTTTATACATCTAAGTGATTGGTTTTGAAAAATCCTTTGTTACTACTTACATTTGTCGTAATGTTTGTAAGGTCATTCCAAATTTCAAGTTTCTGATTTGAATAGGTTTGGCTATTAGGCCTGTGACACACGAGCGTTGCATTGACGCGCGTCACCTAACGCCGATGACGTCTGCTGCATCTACGCGTGTCGATGCCTGCGTTCACGACTCACAACAAGTGTCGTAGTTGCTGTATCTTATGCGATCCGGCACGCAAGAGCTTTTGGCGACGTGCGTGGTGGCCAACTAGATAACGCACGCTATCTTGACTTACACTGTAACTTGACCGTCTTTCTTGCGCTGTCAAGAAGAGCTTTCGTGTGCCGTTTCGCATAAGATGATGCTAATCCGCGACGCGCGTTACATGATTCGCGTATGCGGGCATCGACGCGCGTCGACTTCACCAGCGTTGGGTGCCGCGCGTCAACGCAACGCTCGTGTGACTTGGGTCTGTGTGCGCGCCGGCGCAGGTGGCGTCCGTTGGCGTCGGCGGGGCGCTGCGGCGGGCCGACTGCGCCGGGCGAGGTGCTGCGCGCGCGCGGGGCGTCGGGGCTGCTGCGCGCGCTGGCTCCGGGCGGCGGCGGCGGGGGCGTGGACCTGCGCGGCTGCGCGCTGCGCGTGGGCGCGCTGGCCTTCGCGCCGTACGTGGTGTGGGGCGCCGACGGGCAGGTGGCGGGCGGCTTCGACGTGCAACTGGTGCGCGCGCTGGCGCAGCGCCTGCGCTTCACGCCGCGCTTCGTGCACCTGCCGCTGGCCGACTACGAGCGCGGCATCGACTTCCTACGCGCAGGTCCTCAGTCACTCATTCAGTAACTCATTCATATCTTTATTCACTCATTGTTTTATACATTAATTCACCTTATTATTTACTCATTAATTATTCATTGATGTATTGCTATATTTTTGCTATAGTCACTTTCTAATAATGAAAATCTTCCGTCTACACATTCCGGCTTGTGTTACTCTGAGGTTTTCGTCGGGTTCCCGGGACACGAATTCACGATCCCTTCGAGCAAAGACGGTTAAGATACCCTCTCCGTAAAGATCGCGGATACTCAGGTCGACATGATGTTTATTTGTTCATACATTTATCTTTTTAATTATTTATTTATTTATTTGCCATTTTATTTTTTTATTTTATTTCTCTAATTAAATGCAATAATAGATCGTGACGACTATATATATATAATTTATTTACTTACTCATTTACGTGTTTTTCGTTTGTGGGATTTTGCTAAGTGGTGGCATTTGGTCGAAGCCCACCAAATCCGTATTTTCGACCCACAATTCCTTCCCAGGCTCGTTTCTAGGCCATGTTTCGCCAATGTACGCCTCGTAAACGTTCCTTGTAGCACTTGAATGTAAGTTGTTGTTTTTTTCACTTTCACAGACAGATTTCGGATTCAGCACAGGTAGCGACGTCATTTTCACTTTCTTGTATGGTAGTGCTTGTGTATTACTATACACCTATCGATGCATATAGGACGTCCTCTATCGTCTGGTCAGCCAAATACAATGGCAACCAACTGACTGTCGTCAGACTATCGCGTCTATCTGGCTCGTAAGCCCCGGATATAGTTCTCAGGGTTTTTAGCTCGGGCTATCAGTGCTTAGAACGGGTCAGTGACAGCTAGCCCATGTTGATCCTTGACGGAGCCAGACGTGGCCCAGAAGTCTTCCGCATCGCGCACGCCAGGTACACTGAACTCACTGCAGGTCAAGTTACTCATTAATTATCTGTATGGGACAAGCATTAGGGGAAAGAATCGAATTAAGGGATGTGACAGTGTATTGAGCACACAACCATTGCACGACACAACTCAAAACATTCCTACCTTACTTGCGTTTCGAGCCCACCGCCTTGGGGCAACACAAATTTGAGTGAAGTGCACACTCCTGCGCCAGTAAATTCCCCTCCCCTTGTGCTTGTTACGGCACTATGGTGAAGATATTTACTTCAGTGTGTGTATTTCAGCACTACGGTGTAGGTATTCACCCGCTATAGAACAGCCTTACCGCAGATGACGAGGGGCCATATTCCTTGTCCATGGGTAATTCAGGGCCATACACGTTAAGGTAGCCATCGATAATAGGAATGCACTGCGTGAAATATGGAGTTTTTTTCTAGAATCGACATGTGATATACTCACGTTCACAGAAATTGTGACTTCACTGCTTCTGGTAGCCGTGCGTTCGGAGGTCAGTTGTCCCTGCCCAATGCCGACTACTCGCCCGCCTCTCTGCCTTCTCTTCACAAGTCGGTGGTTGAGGCACGCTCCATTGCCAGTTGCAGGCACGTCCCGAAAACGTTTGACGCTCTGCCTGATCGTGACTCGGCCGAAACCCTGTCGCCCTCCCCCCCCCCCTCCGGCGAACCCGCTGCCCTTAGACAGACGCCTCTGCCCAAGGTCTTTGGATTTGCTGGGTCACCCGTTTCACTCGATTCGCGTGCAGTACTAAACGTGAAGTGTTCTTTACATAAAAGATAGGTCGTTTTCTTCACAGCGTATTATTACTTTCGTCCCTCCTACACAAATAATTCCATTCAACTGAATTACAAACAGGGGAGTTTTCTGCTGAAACATCCAATATAAATAAAATACATTTTCTTATTTTGATCTGTTATCTTTACGCCCTCAACCCCCATAAACCATGGCCGCGAGACAGGGAGGTGGCCGGTAGGCTTGAACTCGTTCACGGGCTGTCGCGCCAAGTACAGACATACATCTTTACCCCTTCACCTAATAAAGTAGCAAGTCTTTGTCTTAGTTTCCCGCTCACTTTTCTTAATGTATCACGTTTAACGGGCAGTGAGTTTGTTTGCTTTCTTTTGCAACAAATTTACCAATCAGGTGTCGTTCCTGCAGGCAACTTGAGCATGCTGATTGGCGGCTACTACCACATGACGGAGCGGCTGCCGTTCGCCGACTTCTCCGTCTCGTACTGGACGGAAACGGCGCGCTGGTGAGTACCGCAACGCAGCTGCTGGGAGAGACTGACAGTCGGGCAGCGTCTCTGCGTTTCCATGGCGACGGCAGGCGCTGGGCCAATCGGGTGTGAGCTATGACAGCTCCGCCGACCTGCGTTGCCGATGGGATGTAAACGTCATCACGTGCTCGACCGAAGGCACGGTTGAGATTCGGGCGTAGACAAACATGCACAGGTACTCAATTTTTTGGACGTCTTCCTACAATTACAGTATTGAAGATTGAGATTCTTCCTACTAATAAAATTTGTTCTCAATAGTAAGTGAATTCATTAAGGTTATGTACCAGTTATACATTGCGAGCAATATGTGCAATTTTATAAAATTAAAAAAATAATTTTTTTCTCAAAAACCGCTCCAATTTTTTAAAACGTTTGGTAGGGATTGTCCTAAATGCTCTCTATAACATGACATAAACGCAAAATTTCTCTATTCTTTTGTTTTTCAAAAATTAAAAAAATATTTTTTGACTTGTCTCATGAACTTTGTGCATGTTCTTTAAATAATGTTACATAAAGCTTCTCGAAAACTCAACCGCTTTCAATCAAAAATAGGTCAAAAATCCGTATTTCCAGAAACGCTCAAACGCCATTCTCTCAAAAACTGCTCTAATTTTTTCTTTAAACTTTTCGAACGGATATTGCTAATTCCACTCTTTAATATGAGGTCAAGTTTCCCAACAATTTGTAAATACTATTATATTTGTGAGTTATGTGCTATATGTGAATTACTTCTAACGACGTTTTTCGAAAACTCAAAACTTTTCTGTGAAAAAGTGCTTCAAATTTTGAAAATGCTATATTGCTTAAGTGCCATTTTCTTAACAAAAGCTCTCAATTTTTCAAAGAAAATTGATATATATTACTGCTGGCGCGCAAAAATTATCAACTATTCTGTAGTTTCTAGTCAAAAAGGAAAATATCGTTTAGGGGAGTGGGGTAATTTCGGGTCATCCATGTTAAAGTACAAGTGTTTTCCGATAAATACTTTTACACTGAATAATCCAGGAAATTAATGGTGAGAACTTCGAAACAGCAATAGCAAGTTCCACGGTTTTATATCGTTCAGTGACATACCACACATTTTTTCCTTGTTAGATTGAATTGTTTACACCAACCCTGCAATGTATTAATTAGAGAAGTGCTATGAATAATGTCACAGAATCATGTTGCTATCGAGATGCTATCAATAGCTAGCGAGGCGGTAGGCGCCGTACGCTCATGTGTGTAGTACCACCACACAATGTTAGATGTCATCAGCAAAGATGGATCTTCCAGAGTGTAGATGTTCTCTTCTGGGTAACAGATTTAAAATCCCGGTCGCTCTGTATTGCTCGTTAGACATTTTTTCACAAATCAGGTATAGAGCAGAATTCCGCGAAGAATTCCAGTTTCTTCTGTCCCTCTCATTCAACCAAAGCGCCATCATTCATTACGTAGCGTTATAACTTATCCATCAAATCACTAACTAATTTATTGCTGTAGACTGAGGTAGTGAAGTCATAATGAAGGTATTACTGGTTTCACAGAGATCAACAATTATTCATTGGTTGATTGTTCGTGATTCCGGATGCGTCTAATACTAGTTCCATTAGTCCCGTAAGTGTAATGAATGTTTCCCCCGGGAGTTGGATTGGTCTTCCTTTGTTGGATGGCGAGATCCGGCACTGACCTACCGTCGACTAACGGGGTTTTCGCCAACCAGGTTTGCCAGCAGGGTACCGCCCCAGTCGGGACCAGCTGTAGGCTCCCGACCGGTCTCTCGGTATGTGTGGAAGTGTAGTGCATGTTAGTGTGTGTGTGTGTGTGTGTGCAGTTAAGGGGTCAGGGTAGGACAAGGAAGAGGAAGGAAAGATCGCGCCCGTTCCGGTGCCCGTTTGTGAGGGTACTGCTCCGGCGTTCGGCAAATGTTGCAGCAGGACCTCATCACACTGGCCAAGGGTCACGCGCGAACTTTGTTCCTTGCCTTGTCCCCTCCCTCATCTTTAAGCACACTTAAATTTCATGAACACCACTCCTACAATTTCGGAAGACCACTAGGAATCTTAGAGCATGTCCCGGCTTGAGTAATGTCTGGATGAGGGATGTATCTCGAGGGGAAATACACATGTGGAAACGTGTTAGTCGGCGGATTCACCGCTACCTCACGAGATACAGCATGCACTACACTTTCGGGTCTAATGACCTAAATAATTGAAGCACCCGTAAATGCTAAATAATCAGTCAATGAATCGTATCCCCTGATTTAAAGAGAGAGGCACGTAAAAGCCCACTAGCTGGACGGAGAGAGCGACAATGACATACAATCGAGAGCTTCGTAACAACTTTAATTGTTTGTATTGGAGCTCCTGATTGGATGACAACGCCCCCTTCTCTTTGGACGTCGTGACTTTGAAGTGCTACACTTGCTCATGTAGCTCAGAACACTAACAAATGCCACTGCAGTGTCCATGACCGTAAAGGACCTATGGTTCGAGTCCCGACGGAGGCAGGATTTTCTACACTAGCCACATAGCTAGGTCGAAATTCAGCCGCAGTCTGGAAGAGAAATATAGTGGCCGACTGCTCTTAAGAGTACTTTTTCAAGGTGTCTGTGATGAATGCCGGATCAATTCTTTAAAAATTGGGCCACGCGCGATCTTTCCTTCCTCATCCTCTCCCAGTAAATATCCTTGTCCTGTCCAACACTTGCACTTGCATTCCACTATGAATATGCCTGAAGATCAGCCACTATGAATATGCCAGATAAGGGAGATTGGAGTTTGACACGCCAGGGGCGGTACCCTACTGATGGGAAACACCTGCTTAGGAAAAACCCTGCTAGTCAACGTGTAGTTCGGCGACGGATATCTCCATCCAGCCGGGAATATAACTCTCCAAGGAAAACACATGCCCTACACTTACGAGAATAATGATTAGCAGTTGGCGCGACGAATTAATCAATGAATTGAAGTTCTGCTGGTCTGTTGAAATGGGAGTGCGGAGTGAGCGCGCGGTGCGCAGGTACGTGCCGGCGGCGCGCGGACGTCCGCGCTGGCAGGCGGTGGCGCGCGTGTTCGCGCCCGCGCTGTGGCTGTGCGTGGGCGCCGGGGCGCTGGCGCAGGCGCTGCTGCTGGCGCTGCTGCTTCGCGGGGCGTCGCCCCCGCCCCCGCCCAGAGCGTGGCCCAGGGCGGCGTGGCTGGCGGTGCTGGCCGCGCTGCTGGGCAACGCGGCCCCGCCGCCGCTCCCGCGCGCCCTGCACAGACTCGGTACTCACAGACATTCACCCAATTCATTTTATTCTGTCATGCATTTCATTCACTTAATTCGTTTCGTTTCTTTCCATTCACTTCACTCCTTCCAATCACTCATTCCTTCTATTCGAACGAGTATGATTCCATTCGTTTCATTTCATTCCTCGCATTCCATTTGTTTCATTCCACCCGTTTCATTCCATTCTATTTCATTCGGTTCACTCCATTCCAATCCATTTATTTCTTCATTCATTCCTGTCCATTGCATACATTTCATTCCACTGCATTTCATTACTCCAGTGTCAATGCATAGGAAATAGCCCAGTTGTATTCAATAGAAAAGTGACGTCCCGCTAAAGTAAAAAATGGCGTGATCAGCATTCATGTGATGGACTTACTGAATATATCTTCTATGCATTCGTTTTTTTCATTTTATTGGACGTTGGAAAATCAATTATTGCACTTATTCATTCCTACAATGATTTACTGAATAATTAACTTATTCACGTTTGCCATTTTCTTCCACACCTTTGCTTACTGCATGTTCTCAAGAATTCGTCATTCTCAAGAATTAGTTCGTTTGCCAGCGTAATCGGTGTGATACATGAGCAACTTAAAAGTCTTTGCCACCTCCCAGTTGGCGCAGCTGGGTGCGCTGTCAAATTAATTCAATCATCCGTTGGATGAGTAGCATGAGGCTGCTAGGCAGCGAAGTACTGTTCGTGCGATGAGCCTCTTAAAATATTCAGTCCGTCTGTTGTGCAGCGTGGAGGGCGTGGCTGCTGGGCAGCTTGGTGCTATGCGCCCTGGCTGATTCACTCTCTCGTTGGCTGGTTGTGCAGCGTGGAGGGCGTGGCTGCTGGGCAGCTTGGTGCTATGCGCCCTGGCTGATTCACTCACTCGTTCGCTGTTTGTGCAGCGTGGGCGGCGTGGCTGCTGTGCAGCCTGGTGCCGTTCGCCCTGGCTGAGCCTCTTCATTCACTCACTCTTTCGCTGTTTGTGCAGCTTGGGCGGCGTGGCTGCTGGACAGCTTGGTACTGTGCGCCCTGCCTGATTCAGGCACTCGTTGGCTGGTTGTGCAGCGTGGGCGGCGTGGCTGCTGGGCAGCCTGGTGCTGTGCGCCCTGGCTGATTCAAGCACTCGTTGGCTGGTTGTGCAGCGTGGGCAGCGTGGCTGCTGGGCAGCCTGGTTCTGTGCGCCCTGGCTGATTCACTCTCTCGTTGGCTGGTTGTGCAGCGTGGGCGGCGTGGCTGCTGGGCAGCCTGGTGCTGTGCGCCGCTTACCAGTCCGCGCTGGTGGGCGCGCTGGCGGAGCCGGGCGCGGCGGGCGCCGTGCGCTCGCTGGACGGGCTGCTGCGGTCGCCGCTGCGCGTGGGGCTGGTGCCGTGGTGGCGCGACTTCTTCCGCCAGTACGACGACCCGCGCTTCGGCCGCGTGCTGGCGCGCGCCACGCCCTGCGCCTCCTTCGCCGCGTGCCTGGCGCGCGCCGCCCGCGCCAGGGACCTCGCGCTGCCCTGCGAGGCCAGCTACTGCGACGCGCTCGTCGCGCGCAGGTAGGTCGCTCCCATCGTCAGCGCATCTGCGCGCTTCTCGCCTTTGCTACGTGCACTCAAGAGAAAACTCAGACCACCAACTTCGGTGCGATTCGTCTGATTGGGTGATTAGTGAATTCGGGCGAGTCAGCTGGTAAGATAATTTGAAACGCAAGTGTGGTGAACTTTTTTGGAACGATGTGGCGGTGATATTTCCTTTCTGAAGGGCGAGATCCGGCGCTTACCTGCCCGTTAGCTTGCAGGAGTTTCCGCCATCCAGGTGTCCCCCACTAGCGCAGAAGGGGCAGGCTCTAACTTCCCGACTGGTCTCCCGTCATGTGTGGTAGTGTAGGGCATGTAAGTGTGTGTAAGAGAGGAGTAAGGATAGAAAATGGCAGGAAGGAAAGATTGCGCGTATTCGGTGGCCATATTGTAAGGGTATTTCTCCGGTATTCATCTGGTGTTCACGGGTCTGCATGAAAAAACTATTGAAAGGAACAGCCAGCCACGGAAATACTCATCCCGACTAGTTGGGAAGAGAATTATAGGAATTTTTTTCGTGGTTTCTCCATTTAGTCTTAGGCGAATGCTGTCTATGGACCATGCGCAGACATTCATTCTCTTTCTTTGCCAAGTCTTCTCCCCTTGCACACACTTACATGCATTACGCTACCACACATACTGGAAGACCACTTCAACTATTTAGGTATTTTACCATCTTGATGAGGAGGAACACGAAACATCGCGAACTCCAGGAATTACGAGTGTCCCGCTGGAGAAAGGGACCTGGTTGGGACATGTAGGCTGGCACCGAATCTCGCCATCCAGTGGGGGAAGCTCTTCGCCACATCCCAGGATACAAACATGCCCTACACATACGGCGCTAATGACCTTATTCGTGGACGCGTCCAGAATCACTAATCAATCCGCAGCCAATTTGCTAGGGTAATGTTCAGACATTTGCGTGGTATTGAAACCGTCTGCCGAGGAGCCCGGAACACCGTCACCTCCAGGGATAATGAGTGTCCCGCTGCAGAGAGGGACCTGGTTGGGACATGTAGGCTGGCGCCGGATCTCGCCATCCAGTGGGGGAAGCTCTTCGCCACATCCCGGGATATAAACATGCCCTACACATACGGCGCGCCCGGGGTCACTACTCAATCCGTGGCTCATTTGGTAGGGTAATGCTCGGACATTCGCGTAGTATTGAAACCGCCCGCCGCGGAACACAGAACACCGCCACCTCCAGGGATAATGAGTGTCCCGCTGGAGGGAGAGATCTGGTTGGGAGATGTATCCTGGCACCGGATCTCGCCAGCCAGCGGGGGGAGTTCTCCCCGATGTTTATAATCCAGGATATAAACACGCACTACACATACGGCGCGCATCGAATCACGACTCAATCTGTGGCCCATTTATTAGGGTAATGCGTGCGTAATGATTGCAGGTGGCGCGGGCTGGTGCAGGCGGCGCCGGAGCCGCTGGCGGTGCAGCCGGTGGTGGTGTGGGTGCGGCGGCGCAGCGCGCTGCGGGCGGCGGTGGACGCGGGGGCGCGCGCGCTGGTGGAGGCGGGGCTGCCGGCGGTGTGGTGGCGCCGCCTGCCGCCCTCGCCTTTGCCCGCGCCCGCGCCCGCCGCCCCGCGCCGCCCCTTCGCCCTGGCGGCGGCGCACCTGCAGGGCGCGTGGGCGCTGCTGGGCGCCGGGCTGCTGGTGGCCGCCGCCGCCTGCCTCGAGGAGCGCTCCTGGGCCGCGCCCCCGCGCACCAGCCCTTAAGCGCACCTGGAACCTATGTAACATACAACTGTGTGTAATAAAGAACATTATGAATTATCATTGATGTATTCAGAATAATGGGTACACACAAATTCAATTAACAAATGAGCAAGTATCCTCTAATATTAAAGACGAGCTATCAAGTTCATTGGCTTCATTCTGAGAAAGACACGACGTTTACGTATTTATTTAAATATACTAATTGTTGATTTTATAGTAATTATTCTGCGATAGTTCGTGGTGGTGAATTAAAACACATACATTTATTTTTAGAGTCGTTTATTTTTCTGGATCATTCACTATAATTACTGATTTATATGTTGATATATTAAAAAATATGTTTATGTTGCAGTTCTTGAGTAATTCATTTATTATTTCTTCTCACACTCTAAATTATTTAATTTCACACGATCACTTTACACCACTACAGTGTCTGCTGCACTGCTTTTCATCGTGATGCACACATTTCCTAGTTCGGTCAGCAGCCGCCAGGGTCGCTCCATTTAAACCTGATAAGTGCCGAGCCTAAAAGCTTCTGGGACTCCTTTCAGCAACTCCTTTCGACGACCAATGAACGCTCCGGAAACCGGGCTTGGGGGGGAGCTTCGTTTAGCGGACTACCACAGATGATACAATCCTCATTTCAATAAGTTCCAGTTTTTCTGGATATTCTATTTAAGTTTTAATTCTAATTTTAAATCTTGTATTGCTTTTGTATGATTTCTTAAAGTTTTACGATGAAAGAAATGATGTGGTAACATCCTGTCACGAATCGTATTTTTAGTAGATTGAAGATAATAAAATATGTGTTTTAAAATAATACTTGATTTGATTAACTTTAGTATTAGATGATACCACTGCACATAAAAATATACAATATATAAATCAATCACTTTTGGTTTCGTCTATAATTAATAACAATAATTTTATTATGGAGGGTACATTTTTTCCAGTTTCCAAATTCGTACAGTTCACTTTACCACCTATCGACATAAAACAAATAGAATATGCCAAGTCCACTTCAGTGTCACCGTTAACCCAAAGAAGAAGTCGAATCCAAAATCATTATATCTCCAATAGAGCAGTCTATTGGGGCGTAACTGTATCTCGTCAATGGCTCTTCAGCTAGGTCGCATTCGGTCTGGCGGAGAATTCTAGCGACGGGTGCTCTGATCCTAATCTCTTCGAGCAAATACCAGGCGAATGACAGAGCACTACCCTAACAAACGGGCCACGGGCCGCGCGCCATCTTATGTTCCTCTTCCTTGTCTTATCCTCACCCCTTACACACACACGTACACTAACATGCACTACACTACCACACATACCGGGAGACCGATCGGGAGCATTGAGCTTGTTCAGGCTAGAGTGCTGCCCCGCTGGTGGGAGTTACCTGATTGGGGAAAACCCCACTAGCCGCCGTTATGTCGAGGCCGGATCTGACCATACACTATCCGCCACCTCATAACAAAACATACAATACATTTACGAGACTAATGACCTCAGCAGTTGAGGTGCCCGGAACCACAATCAACCAGTCATTAATTGGTCAGTGGCGAGCGATGTGGCGAGTACGTCCCCGATATCTGAGTCTTGCGTAGCTTGCGTCAGAATTCCAGAGTTTAGTGTTTACTGGAACGGGAGCGATCGAACTGCCGGTGCTGGCAACTCCTCAGGGACAGAACGCCGCCTCGACTAGGGAGCAACACAACACGCATCTGCATATTCTGACGCAATTTTGTCCCGAGTCACGTAGCGACCTGTCACAATATAGAATCACCATGTTATGTGGGAAGAGACGTCAGAATGTGTCTCAAAATAGATGTTACAAACTTTAAAGGCATGCGCACAGTGTGTCTATCCTAGGACGCTGTTGTAGTACTAGCTTTGAGTAGGGTGAGGTGACCAAAAAGAAGTGAAGTGGTACAGTTTCAGAAAATGTTACGATCTTCTAGGACTTGTAGGGAGGATCGATTAATTTTGTTTTGCCTATGAACAGCTGGAATCATTGGACACTGCGTTTGTCAGATCACGTTCTGACGCAGTCAAGCCGAATTCATGTATCTCCCAAACAACATTGCATAATGAGTTGTGTCTCATTCGGCGCATATGTCACGTATGTCAGTTCGTTAAATGAAATCTCCCCCCATAAGTTCATTGTCAAAAATGTATCATCTTTTATCTCTACATTCTCCAGTGAATTTAATCTCAGATACACAATACCATTGAATCATATTTCAAGTGAGCCAACATCTAAGTATCTGATTGGATACAAATTAACTTCAAATGTGGTGACGAAGCATATTGGTTATTCGTATCCAAAAAGAGTTGTTCCAACTTCACGATGATACGAGTATAGACAACTGTTCATTCCTCAAATATTAATTGGTTATTAACGAGAAGGTCCTACAATTATCCATGTAATTATGCAGGTACCTCGTAGACACTGTTGAGGGCAGAGGTCCTGCGTTGAGGTACACTCGTGGACAACCCCGGCCGCCGCTAGCAAGGGTTGACCACGCCTTCACGAGTACTAACAGCGCACCACGATGATTGGAAATCAGTCATACCCTCTCCAATGACGAAAAGATTATTCTTTTTCTGCCAAGAAGATGCCACGTCCGTGACGGAAAGGTCGAAATTTAGGTCCTTATTGGGGCATTCGTGATGGCAAAGGAAATCTCTTATTCTAATCGCCATCATCCATGAAAATGCAGTAAGGCAGAACACGTTCACTCCATAGAGGTCGTCTGAGAGGATTTGTATTCTATATCTTATTTTAACTTGAACAGCTTTGACTAAGAGTTTCGTGCACATTTGTGATTTTCAGAATTTGCTCCTATTACTTATCTGGAAATATTATCACTCGTCAAAGTGATTTTGGCTTTCAAAGCTCTTGCAAGTAATTTTCTTTAACCCGTAATGACAAAAACAACGGCCGATACGTTTTCAATGAACCTTTACGAATATTTTCATTTGAATCACTTTGGGATTATGCTCCTGAATGTTTAACCTCTCTCCCTCGATTGTGTTATTGTGGAAAGTGCTTTAGAGAGCATTCCCCTTTCACTCCATGATGACGCAATTAAAGTAGGTATAACAAAAAAACACCCTACGTACAAGTTAAAGATGACAATTAGCACCCGTTGATGCACCAAGAAGAAGAACTAACAAACCAAGTGGTGGTTTCTCAGAGGAGAGAAGGGAGGATCGTCCCCCTCACGTTTGGACTGAATGAATGTTAATTTACGTTTCTTAAGTGCATAATACGTACAACATTATGAACCTTTTAGAAAAATACGTAGAAAACAGTAAATTAAAGAATCCAACATTAGCGCCCAAGGCGATATTTGCAATGCTTCCTGTTGGATACACACCAACATTGCTCGAATGTACTGTAGACTAGTGCAAATCTTACACTCAGTACATTTTCTCTGTTTACATGTGTCTATCAAGTGTCCTACGTTGTCATAAGAAATTTCTTCCATTATCTGCTCATACGTTTTAGGTCGCACTCCTCGAGGTTTCTGTACTGCCGGTATTGAAAGATTGGCAATTACTATTCTTCGGATAATGTCAAGAGGACTAATGTCTTATCAATGCGTCAGTATGAAAACCATGCATTCACCATCACGCCATTGAGACAGAAGCGGAATATAGGGTAGTACAACCTCTTGTTTCTTAATCTGATTCTGTTTCGAATTCTGAACAGACTTCGGAGTCTATCAATCGTATCGACACCACTCATTGATTTATTGTAATATTTTACTAAACCAGACACAGGAATACCAATTTTATTTTCTTTGCTCCGCTCCATCTTCGGCAAACAGTCAGACTTTACGCTCTGTGGGTCTCCAAATTGTTTGCAATAGTCACTTGACAATTGTCATGCCATCGGAGAGGCGTTATGCCAGATTCTTGGTCCAGAAGTGTGGTGAGAAAATCGTTCCGTCGTTCCGAAAATCATTCAGTAGTGCTTTTTCCACTCTGTCTGGTTGGTACCAAGAATGTACAACTGTTTTTCTTTCAAAGTTTCAAATAAGGCAATGCCATTAAAAATTGTTTATGTAGACAATGCTGTTTTCAGACAGAAATCCGCAGCAAAACCTCTTTAAAATTCTAATTCCAAGAGTATAGCCAGGTACTTTCTTCAGTCGCTATATAATGTTGGAACCTAATAAGAAAACTTTCTGGAGAGTTCATGCACCAAAACCTGAAGCAATACCTATTTGGCCAACGAGTGCATTGGCAACAGAGAGCATCTGACGAGAAGAACCATCATCGGAATTCGCTAAAATCCTTCGACTATCCACAGGATGGCGAAGTACGCCCCTCCCTAAGTTACAAATCCTCCAAAGCACTGCCTTTGTCATCGTTATCGCCCACAACTCGGCCAACTTTGCCAGCATTTCACTATCTTCCAAATCACTCAATATGTTAATTATGTATTCAGCATGTGTTGCTATATTTCCTTGGCTAAAGTGACAAAAGATTCCTTTTTTGGCCCTAGCATGAAATTTCAAACCTGGAAAGTAAAACATATTCAAAAACCATTGAAGCTAATAACGGTATTTAAATTAGTATGACAGTTGAAATTAGTTATTATAGTAAAGTTTTCGACAATAAATATTTACTTTAAAATAGAACAATGACCATGATTTTGGAAAAAATCTTATCGGTGCGTCATCGGCTGCAAGTAAAAATCACCATGTTCTTATTCAATCTCCAGAATACACACTACCAAATACAAAGACAAAATACAAATTACAAATTATTTATATGTAAAGTATTATGGGTATTCTACAAATTAAGTGGAATAAACGGCACAAATGTCTAACAAATGAAACAAGAGGCAAAAAATAAATAATTTTTCGAACTCTGAAAATTAAAAAGAAATCATTCAATCAATGATTTTTCATGCCAAAATGACCTGTTGATTTTTTTGAAAACATAGAAGATTCTGTATATAATCTGGTGGGGATTCTATGATATTCTGGAGGACATTCTTTTTTCGGGTTTGCACGGTTTTTACATACACGTATATATCATTTGTAAAGATGAAACTAAATATAGGAAAGAAGAATATGGAAGTGGTTGGACGAATATGTATAAATTTCTATGCAGAGATTACAACAAGTCTGTTGCCGAACTGGAGAAAAGTACACTTCTTAAAAAATGCCGCGTTGGCGCATTTTAATATCACGCGTAAATCTGAGATTCAGCAATTTGATATAGCATGTGTGGATAAAAAATGCTGATCACCGTTGTTTCCATGACGAAAATTGGATCGATAATTAAAACAAGCCTCTGTACATGTCACACATTACATTTCAGGCGAGCTGTCTCCGCAACTCGGTAAGGGTTTTGTGATTCCCAAACACACGCATTGCGTATGTCTACTTTTCCAAACACGCGACGTGGGTTCGTTGCACTAGGATCACGGAATTTGTTTCAGCAAGCTACATGGAAACGCTGGTTGGTTTTGCAGAGCCACTGAATAGTTCCGTTTAATCACCGCCATAGACGCTCGAAATCTGTGTGTCTTTAAACACTTTAAAGTTTCATTCCAGTTTTAGATCAGATACTTTCATTTAATTCCGTGCGTAAATTTTACAAGTTCAATTAATTTAATTACATTCATATGTTGACACCTTTATCCATTGCACTCTCTCATCTGTCTATTCGTTTGTTTTCCTTTTCATTGGCTCTTTTTGGTCTGTTTATCCATTACTTCGTTCTTCTTCTTATCCATTTGTTTTCTTTCTGTCACTCTGAAAATCTTTCCAATGGATTACAAGCTTAGACATACAAATGAATATTTGTTTTTTAAAGAAAGTGTTAAATGACTCTCCTACTCCTTGGATCAATAGCCATCATTTCAAGCATGAGATAGTACGAGCATGAAGCGTCATTTACTTTTCGTGATATTTGTATGGAGTTTGAAATCTGAGAACTTAAAATATATACCATTTCTATAATAAAGTAAAAATAATTAATTTATTTTATAAATTACTAAAAGATGTGGCTCAGGGCATCAATTGATATGTTGACAGTTCCTCTGATCAAGAGGTCCTAGGTTCGAGTATCGACATAGTGGGTTTTTTGACACTAGCTAGAGACCTATGTCGAGTTCTGTCACTGCCTGGAGAAACATTCTGGCGACCCGCTGCTCTGATCGATAGTTTTCCGTGGTTTCTCCGATCAACACCAAGCGAATGCCGGAGCAGTACCCTCAAAAACGGGCCACGGACTGTGCGCAATCTTTCCTACCTTTTCCTTATCCTATTCTTACCTCTTACACACACTTACACTAATATGCATTACACCACCACACATGCCGGGAGACAGGCCGTAAGATAATAGCTTACCCGGCCGCAGCCATTCCCTCTGGTGGGAGATACCTATGTGGGTCCTTATAGGGTTCTTGATAAATAGTGGCTACCGGAAAGAAGTCATTAACCATTTAGACAATTATAATATCTCCAAAAATTTGAGATCACAGTGGATCCCGTTTTCCCAAAAGTTTATATATTATCCAAAATAACTTATTTTGTTCTATTTCCAACAACCTAGGTAACCATCGTTGACGCACATTCAATTCCTTCAAATGCCCTTATATCATTACTGTTTTACTTCAATTATACTTCTTGCCGGTCTTTCGTCAATTTAAATAATCACTCCTTCACCACCCAAAGGTACGCTTTCCCTCTCCACTATAATAAAATACTTCCCTACAAAAATTCATCCATCCGTCACAGTTTTTAGCACAACACGTAAATTATTCATAATATGTTTTTGCTCGTGCAGCTTGCAAATACATAATAATCATGATTAATTTACTAAAACTAAACATTTGTGCATTTCTACCTTTTACGACAATATTAACCACATCCATCTGAAAATTATTTCCTTTAATAATTTCATATCTCTGGTACACTTAATATGTGTAGAGGCAATTAAGATCAATTTCCAAGTTACCTTTATAAATAGAGAAAAACTCAGAATCATTTCGGATTAGACAATTGACAGTGAAAATAAACTAACAGTCCTGTCCTATAAATACGCGTTTCTCTGCATTGATGAACTCAACCATAGATCTCAGTCTTCATCTTCCGGTGGGGCACGACTGAACTATTGCACATTGATGCATTTTTGAATCGGTGATGTAAAGCTAGGCGAATAAACGCCACAAAAGTAATTATTTTGAAAATATATTAAAGTTTATCATTGTAGATCATAGTCTATAGTACTCTCAAAGGAAGCCAACTAGCACAATAGTTCCATCGATATTGGTTCAGTACATTCACAGATTATTGCGCTGCAACACGAGTAGTATAAATATAGATATAGATTCGGCTCCGCTGTTTCCCAAACATTTCATATTAAAAAGAGGATATTTCTCTGGTCACGTATTATGCAGTCATTCCTCATTTTTGAGCAATTGGTTTCAAAAGGCACACAGTGTATGCTTACTACACAAAACGCAAGGCACACAATTACCTCTTTTATAAAACTCCGAATCCGTCGCTGTGTACGTGAATGGTTGTCGTCGCGTGAATGGCAGTTGTCACGTCACTTAAATGCGTGTCGTCCTGTCATGTCATAATGTCACCAAAATTGATATTTCATATTCTCTCATAGATCCAGCTGATGTCGCGGTCCAGTGAATTTGAAAAGGATATTTTAATTTTCGGAGTACATTACATGAAAACTCAAATTATTTATAACTTTTTCTCACATATGGCTCCAAATTTTTGAATTAAATTTTCTTCTCGGTAGAACACAGCAGGCCAATAAAAATGTCGAAGATTTGATTTTCGTTGAATTATTTGAAATTGCGAAAATTTCAAATGGTTAATGTTTTCTGTTGCCTATAGCCCCTTCCTAAAACTACAAATATTATAGATAAAAATGTTTCTTCTAGACGATATTTGTTCTTCAAAATCACCTATTTAAATGACGTCTTACGCAATGTGTTTCAAAATAAGACTAGTTTTCACGTTTTTTGTGTGAAAAAAGGCATTTTTAAAAACAGGATTTTTCTAATATCAGGTGCAAATTTCTTCTTTATCATTGTTGTATGGATAGTGCTAAAAGTACTGAATAACATGACTTGCCTCTCGTGCGTGAATAACTTGTTTCACGCCTTTGTTACGTAACTACTACTTTAGACATCTTTCACGTCGTTAATATTTACTACATTACGATCGTTGTTTTTAAATGCATTATTGCATTTGTGAGTTCAAGATTTTTCTTATGAAGTTTCCCCATAACATAAAAGTTTTCCTTGAAAATGCGCATTTTCAGAACTGCTCGTATGACTTTTTCTTAGAAACGGCTCTAAATTTTTCTTTAACCTTTTTTCAGGAATGTTGCTAAATCCACTAATTAACACTACTTAAACGCCATTTTCATATATTCTTTTGGGTTTTCCAAAACTGCACTAATGAAACTAATGAAAATTTGAATAAAGGGGCAGGCTTTTTTGTTTATGGAATTAAGTTTCGCGGGAACGTAAAATTGAGAAAATGTGGAAAATGATATTTTCGGTGCCAATAGGTAGCAGCTGGGGACGAGGTGGAGAAAACCGAATAGCTAGTTCAGACGCAAGAGATTTGGATACTAACTAGTACGAATCCTGGAGCACCAGTAGTTTATTGTAAATGGATTAATTAAACCATTTACAACTATTATGCCAGAACTGTACCGCTTTAACGGTCGAATTAAAAAGAACTCCAAAACACATTTTTCTGTAAATTTGTTACTAGAGGTAATCCTTCCGTTAAATTAATACTTAGGGGAAAATGTTACTAAGGATAATCCGTTAAAAATTACCGGACGAGATCAAACCTCCGTATAAATTCATTTTAATAAATACAAAACAATTTAATTTAATAATAAATATATGGCTGTTTCCATTTCGTAACATATGGTTTTAGGGAGATCTGAAGGTAGGTTTGCAATTGCTGCCACTGATTACCACGTCCCATGAAGGAATCAAGTAGCCAGTCACAGAACGTTCTCAGAATCCAGTCGTGTGTTTGTTGACGATTAGATCCAGAGGGATCCCAGAAATCGATTGTATGAGCGCGCAGCCCGCCTGAAGGAGCATCTTCTATTCCTCTGCCACGGGAGCAGGAAGTCAAGACTGATCTCTTCAGGGCTGACCTCCCGTATATTTTTAATATCTCCTTTCCTCATTTGATTCGTTTTTGCGAAATAATTTTGTAGTTCAACCCATGTTTTTTTAGTAATTATCTTCTTCTTCTGCACTTCTAGGGTTAGGTTAAAGAACCTGTTCCGGTGTCCACTTCCTTCTGGGCCTTCCTACATCTCTTCTCCCTCTGCATCTGTAGTTCACTGCGGGTGCTGGTAGTCTGCTGTCAGGCATTCGCATGAGATGTTCTTACCATCTTTTCTGATTTCTTTCCAGTTTCTCCAGCAGTGGTTCGAATCCCAGTTTATTTTTATCTCTGTGCTTTCCTTTTTATCTAGGATATTATAACCTAGAGTGCTTCTTAGAAATTTCATCTCAGCTGCCTGGATTTTAGAGTTATCTTTCTTTGATGTTACTCTTACTTCATCTCCATACATTAACACTGGCACAGCACATGTGTTGAAGAATTTTATTCTTGTATCTATCCTAGTTTTATTTTTTAGATGTCTGTGTATTGTGACGCATATATTTCTAAACTTATTTAAGTTTTTATCAAAATCTATACCTCTTTCAAACGAGATGTGGCAACCTAGATATTTGAAGTATTTTACCTGTTCTATTGTATACTCTTTCCTTCTATCACAATCTTTGTTCTCACTGAGTATTTTCCTTTATATGCCATAGTTTTAGTTTTTTCTTTGGATATTTTGAAACCATATTTTATTGCAGTTTGATTTAATTGATATACTGCCATTAGCATTTTGTCTTCAGTGTCCTGTATTATCACTTTGTCATTTACATATAAAATAGAATTTAAAAATATTTTCCTAAAATAGATCCCTCGATCTATATTCAATTTCCATGTTCTAAACATGTTGTCCATGAATATATTGAAAAGTGTTGGTGATATGCAACAGCCCTGTCTTACACCTTTGTTGGTGGGAATCTCTTCTGTCAATTTTCCTTTTATAACCAACTTAATACTCGTTTCATATAGTTCTTTTATCACCTCTATCGAGTGTTTTAGGTATCTCCTTCTTTCCATGATTTTTTGTTATTTATTTTTTGTTATTATCCATTGTTTTTAGTAACAGTTCTGTATTTTTAGTTTCGCGCGACTTTTGCGCCCGTTTCTGCGTTTCCATCCCACTGTGCGCCGCGGGGTCGGGCAGCGTTTTGAGTGCGCTATGTCGGTTTCCTGCGGGCGACTGCGCTCCGAGTCCCAACCCGCCGCCAGGAATTACACCGCATCCGCCAGCCAGTGTATCATCCGATTAGATGCGGCGTACCTTAGCAAATATGGGATCTCATTACGGCGAGAATTAGCTGGCACGAATTCCGTCGTTCCCCGGAGGAGAATTAGAGAGGCATCTCTCTGATCAGTCGTTTCCGTGGGTGCTTCCAATGGGGTTGAGATGGATGCCGGAGCAGCGCGTTCAATAACAAGCAACAGACCGCATGCGATATTTTCTTCCTCAACACCTTCCCCGATTTTTTTAAAGAAAGAACTACTTGTCTGTCTTCCTTCAACACTGTAGAGGACATGTGTATATCACTGCCATCGCGAAGAATACAAAAAACGTGATGATGTGCATAAAGAAAATATTGAAATTATGCTATTTCCTACTCTTAAACCATTGCCTCCTCTGAATGACGTAAGTACTGACGTAGGGTAACTAAAAAGCTAACAACTTAAACATATACATTATTAATTATTGATCAGAAACATGTCTCAACTGAACAGCAAGAATCATTTATATTTTTCGGAAAATGCACCTCTCTGAAAATCTGCAATATCGAGTTTAAGAGATTTTAACTTATTTCCACATCAGTGTGGTCTCTTTCTTTCTCGCGACACAACAGAAAACTTTTCTATTTCAGCTTCCCGGCACCAGATGTCGCTAGCTCCTGAATACGTCAATATTTATTCCCAGAAAGAGGGAGAACGAAAAAGAGTTTGATTTGTTTTTACTGGCATAATATCAGTATTGAAAGAATGTCATTCACAATATTCTATTAAATATTTTACCGAGTACATCGTGACCAGTAAATATTGAAAATCTCTCGAAATATTGAAAATTTGAGACTGCATGAAACATTGTTTTGTAAAAGTGGCCAAGAAATGTAATGAAGTCCTCATGGTTCCTGCTTGTCTGTGACTTAGTGTAAAGGTAGAGGCCTAGCCCGCTACTTTAATGACAAATGTCTTTATAGAATGTCCGTCAATAGAATCTGCGCGCCTCGGTCCAAAGAAGGTAGAGTGAAGGTCGTTAAAAAAATTCTCAAAACATGGATACGATATGTGAATATTATTATTTTTTACACTCGGTAACATTGATTTTTTTTAATAAGACTAATACTTCGGATCTGGACTGTTCACAACGGTTGTTATTCCTCTTCCAGGAATTTCATGTGTCTCAGAAGGTGATAAAATACACAAATGATCCGACCTTGAATTTTAATTTTGAAAACTTTCAAAATTGAAAAAGATAACTTACGATAAGAATTAAATGAATTCATTAAAAATGTATATACAGTCAACTCTGCAAATAGTGAACTCGGATATAGTGAAACTTCGGTTATAGTAAACCAACCCCGTTTCACTTACATTACAAATAAATATAAAAAGATTCGATTATAGTGAACCTCAACCTCGGATTTAGTGAACGAAAATACATTTTGGAAATTAATTCCCTTCTGGAAAATAAAATATCGTCTGAGTTCCACAAATTCCAACCAGACAGCTTGAAACAAATATCGTCGGCCAAAGGTCATATTGGAAGAAGTCTTCCTTGAGGTGAAAGAAGTGGACCCGGAATGGGGACCTTACTGATGACCATACGCCTCTCAGTTTCACTGTGAAACAAAGGCCGTGTCCTGCGTGACCAACTGGCGGCGACGGGCTATTGCTTGCTCCAGTTTCAAGCTTGGTGTTACTTGATATTCCGTGGGGAAACGCGCGTCGAGTTCTACGTAGGCGACAGAAAGGTCGCGACTGCCACGAGCTGGTGTATATTCACCGTGCCGCGCAGAAAAGCGATCAGTTTCATTAGTAGCTTGCGCCATCCCAGAGCCGAAAGCATCTCGTGTGTTATTAGGCAAGTGAAAGGGCCTCCGGAGTATAGAAAGGTGTTTCAAGAGTCGCAGAGGTATCGAAGGGTGTGAATACTGGATTACGATAGACACTGAAGGTAATGTAGAATCAAGCGTAGAGAGAGCACAAACTCAAGATAAATTACTAATGAAAAATGTACGAAGCAAACACATAAAAATAATACAGCTAAACAAAAAATTGTGCTGTGGATCATACCATGTTTTCTAGGTGTTTTTGGAGGTGGCTAAATCTGAATTCGGTGTCCATTTTACTCCATCACATCAGGTTTTTGGCATAAACTCAAAAAATATTAAAAAATTAAAAAGAGTTTTAACCGAGGTGTCAGTCCATGTTACCTATATGTTTTTGGGGACGCCGAAACTGAATCAGAATCCCATTTAACTTCATCACATCAGTTGTTGTTTTTAAATTTATATAAATTATAATTAATACAGAAGGGGGCATGGGTCCTGACGGGACAAACCTCATCACTAGGCTTCTCTTCAAGCAGCCACAGCCTTTTTACATTTTTTGAGGATATGCGAAAAAAACTGATGTGATGAAGTAAACTGGACTTCAGATACGGTTTCAGCTACCCCAAAAAGAAATATGTAACATGGTCTGACACCTCGATTAGAAATATCTTTCATTTTTTTATATTTTTTAGGTTGTGTCGAAAACCGGATCTGATGGAGTAAAATGGACACCGGATTATGATGTAGCGACCCCAAAACATATGGAAAACATGTGTAATTGATTTTTTAAGGGTAAATAAAGATATTGTAATTTTGTGCTGTTAATGCATATCGCTGTCTCTCTACATTAATAAAATCAATCGTTACGGAGAAATTCTATTTAATTTTTACATCATCGGATATAGCGAACCTCTGATATATTGAACTAAAATTGTATGTCCCCATAATTTCAATACAATCGGATTCGTATTATAATGGAGAGGGACAATAGATCGCGTTGATCTCTCCATTGTCCGTCTCAGTCTCCTTGAGAATCATGGGTTCCGAGCAATGTACTAGCTGCACCGCCGTCTCCTCGTGCATGTTTCGTAGCAACACACCCTACTCTGTTCACTCTCTCGCGACACCAGAGGCCTCAATTGCCCGCCATCCGATTCCGGCCCCAACGCGCACCTTGTCCCTGCTCGCCCTTTGGTTTACTCCGCCCCCTCCCCCTTGCGTTGTTGCAGTTCACCCCCTTCTCGCCGGGGGACTTGCGTTTACTTCGTAGAATTCTTTTCCTAGGAGATGATGGTCAGGCACATGTTAACTGCACAGAGTACACAATAAACAATAAACACTAGAGTTTTTGGCTCTTATCCCTTGCCCTACCTACCGTGAAGGAATTTGCTCACGCCAAGAACAAGGAGAATGACTAAGCGAACCAATGAACAAAGTAGCGTCTTAAAACCAAAACTCTGTGGCTCAGTCGATGCTTCGCTTTACTTCTCAACGAATGTGGAGAGTCTTGCGACAATCACCAAAAAGCCGTGAGTCTCTGCAACGAAGAATTTTGCCAGTGAACATCTAGTGGTAAATCTCATGTAACGAAATTATACACGAGCCATTTATACCTGATTGGTGGGCAACACAACTTGCATTGGCATTTGGCAGGTAGACAGTCTGACGTAGTCCTCTTCCGGGATATAACATGCACTACGCATACGGGAATAATTATCGGTCTTGATGCATCGATAATCTATATTCACTCACTCCCTTTCCCGATCTATTCAATTTAGAAGCGAATGACGAAACAGCACCCTAATAAACTGGCCACGAACAGCCCGCGATCCTTCCTACCTCTTCCTTGTCTTATCCTCTCCCCTTACGCACACTTACCCTTGTATGCGCTAAACTACCACAAATACGGGGACACCGGTCGGGAGCCTACATCTTGTCTCGGCTGGAGCGGTGCCCCGCTGGTGGGAGATATCTTTTTGAGGAAAACCTCGCTAGCCGAAAGTAGGTCAGCACCGGATATCGTCATCCAGTGGGTGAAATACCACCGCCATCGCCCAAGAAAAAACATGCACTGCGCTTACGGGACTAATGACCGTAGTAGTTGACGTGCCCGGAATCTCTAACAACCCATCATCAATTCAATTTATAACGAATCCAGTGAGGCATTTCCCAGCTCGAATGGTGCTACGGTTCTCTCCCAATTTTACGCCATTAGCGAAACTTTATTTATAGCTGTCCGCGAAGGGTTTGGCCCGGCATCACAAGGGCGAGTAGGGCCGGGTTGGCCCGGCCCGGCCAGGGCAGGTCAGAGACGGTCGCGCGGGCGCGCGCGGCCACTGGCGCGGGGCGGGGCGGGCCGCGCCCGGGCGAGGCGTGCGCGGGCGTGCACGGGCGTGCCCCGCCCGTCCCGTGCTGCCTGCCACGCCGCTCGCTCTATCGATCCCGCACGCGGGCGCACGCTCGCTCGCGCGCGCGCGCGCAGCGCCCCGCCCCTCCCCCACCCCTTCACAACCCCCCTCCGCCAAGCATTACTGCCTCATCGCGAATTTATATCTTCGGTTCCGCCCTGAATATCAATAGTTAAACCACTTCCCCCTACGGTTTACCTCCGGTCCGCCCGAAAAAAAAAAAGTAATCCATCTCGATATGTAGATTTTTTTGTGAGTACTGTTGCGTGACTGAGGCGCGTGCGTTCCGATGCGAAGCACGCGACTGAGAAGATGGTGGTGGAAAGGATGAGAAGGGGTCGCTGGAGCACCCATCGTACATCTCTTACTTGTAGCTTCACTGTGCGTACGTTTTGTTGAACTCTCCTTTTGGGAGTAGCTAGTGGGAGTAGATCCGGGGTACGAGTTTGCTATTTTGTTAGCAATACTAAATGTATGTAGTAATGCCCAACAGCACATCCTTTCTCACATTATTTCTAACTTTTGCTGTTTTCAAACATTCAGAGAGTTCAACGAAAATGAGACCTGCGACATTGTTTAAACATTTCTTGTTCAATCCATGGGGGGGGGAGGAATTGAAGAAAAAATCAAATATGCAGTTCGTTTACCGATGCAAAAAGATTTCTATAACTCGGAGCCAATATGTCTAGTTTTCAAATGTTGCTCATCTTGCTTTGTTGGATAATTAAGTCATCATTCAACTATTTATGGTTAAAGGAAGGGAAGAGATTCTGTAGCTCACAAAATCATGCGGACATTTTATTTCTCCCCCCTACGCCACACTGTTGTTTTACGGAAGTAAATCAAATCAAAATTTTCTTCTGAACGAAGCGTACATTCCAGGAAGGAAGCTTATAGAAGGCGAATTTTTATTCAAGTATTTTCGCATTCAGCCGTAGTGCTGATATTTTAGAAGTGTGTGAATGCTGGCGTTATTTGATAACGTTTGAATGAGGCGGTATGAATATTTTTATTTTAGCCAACGTGCCTTTGTGGTTCGACAGGTCTGCATTGGGAGCAAAGGAATTGTAAACAGCGTGGGTCTCGTCATAACTTTCCTAATAGGTTGCCAATCACCTCCTATATTCATTTGTGTTATACCTACCACGTAAGCATGTTACGCACGCAGATGTTGCTGCTCTCTTTATTAGGGAATGTTTCGCTTGGCAAGAATTTACTCGACCGACACTCGATAATCTCCCCGACTTTTAAAGCTTTCAGAATTTCAAATTTTTACTAAAATTAAGAGTAAAACTTCGTCGTAAGCACAGTTCGACGATGTAAATATCGTGTGCTAAGTGATTAAAACATTTTCATACAGGATGTTTTAAAAGTCTTTTTGCGAAATCAATGCTTTAAACTAAAAAGTAGCAGCCACCTAACGATCATGATACGTTTTATCATAAGTTTAAATATGTTTCGCCTTCAAGATAGTCTAATATACACGCCAAGTTTTCTTTTAACTCTCTTCAAGACTCCAGTCACGCATGTGTATTGATTTTCAAGTGGTAATCTTCGCAACCATTATTAAATTCATTTGAGCTCCTTGCTTTATTGATCATATGAAGAATAGTTCTTTGGTACATTGCATCTTGAAAATACGTATCACTTTGGATGAGGGTTTTGCTCTTCGACTTTTGACCATAGTCCCCAGTTTGACACATGTCTTTTACACAATACACTTGTTCATATGTTTGTTGAGTAAAAGGCTCCGAAAATTTGATTTAGATAATTCATTTCTTTTGGTTTCCACCCGTGGCGCCTCGTGTTTTTTAAGTTCGGTGAGCTCGTAGGGAGATTGATACATGATTATCTTAATAATTGAGGTTGCTTATTTCTAATACTCCAAATCAATCCTTCGGTTCTTCAGGGCTATGGACTTTTCTGTGATGTGTTCATTCATCTGTTTTCTTATTGACTACAGAAGACGTTTATTCTAAACAACAATATTCCTCAAAAACACTGAGGCACCTGTGTGTTCAATGTATCTGTCGTAACATTTACCTGCATATAATTATATGTTGCCAATTCTGTTCGTACAAAATTATTGTAATCTGAAAAGTACTCGCTTAATTCATTTTAAATCCTCTGCCGTGTTTACGCAGCGATCCAGTTAAATTTAACAGAGCGGCAAATCCTTTTCTGTTCCAAACTTTTCATTTATTGCTAAAAGTCAAACGTGTTCAACAAAACAATATCTGTAGAGCTGGAGACGATCACCACCACGAGAATGCCTTAATCCACGAAGTTTGAAACTATTGTAGTTGTTCCTGAAGATTTAAATTGTGTACGAGAAATTTAGAGAGATTCAGTAGGATGCCTGCAACTTAAACCTTCCTTATCTTAGTCTTTCAACCATCTAAATGGCGTTTCTAATAAAATACACACAATATCATACTAACGAATCATACTTGAAACATCACAGCACTTTTGCAATAGAACGATACGAACGAATTTTATATTGGAAGAAGAATTGCATTTCTTAGGCATCTATTTCACCACAGGTCAGCAGCGGTGAGGAGTTTGCTCTGTTATTGTGGGTGACGTCACGGTTGTCATATCAACCGCTGAGGCAAGTCGCACCCTCTTTTTCGGCTTAGCCGAAGATTTCTGAGACTTTGGTGTTGCAGTTCGCCCATATTTCGCATTTTACTGCTATGTGTAAGTAGATGGTGGGGTTTCGCGTCGGACATTAGTCAATAATCAAATCGGCTTTTGTGTTGCACTACGCCCTCAGAATATCCAATGGGAGTGCTTGTCTTCTTTGTCCTGTAGTGAGGACGTGTCGAGCTAATTGTTTTAGTGTTGTCGGAGCTTCGTTCGTTTGAAAGGCTTCGTTAAACGAAAGCCGTCTCAAGCATTGAGTGAAGGACTCTATATCGAGTTCCTTCTTCAGTCCTTTCAGCTGTTTCAGAAACGGAGGGCGTGCTATGAGCCGTATAACTTTGTTCTGTGCTAGCTGAAGTGTACCTTTGTTCTTCTGAGCTGTGGTCACCACGTTGCTGGACCTGCACCCTGCCGTACCTTAGAGGTTGAGGCGCATTAAAAGACGACCTACTTCACTTCAACGGTCGGCGTGGTCAGTGGCGCAATCATCCGGCACCTTCGTGAGTTTTAACTGCATAGTTGAGTTCCGCGAGCGTGTCATTCAAAAATACGTTACGTTTCTTTAAATCCAACAAGCCACTAGTACATAATGAGATAAATAAATTTGAAATGTAATTTTTAGATAAAGAATTGGTGGCGTGGCACTTCATCTACATCCCCTTAATCCCCTCTCCCGCCCCTGATTTCCATATCTTGCAGTATCTACGGGATGTATCCGTGCACTCCTCTTGACTAACATCTTGAATCTCTAATACCTTCTATGATCCTTTCAACATCTGACTTATACTCAATATTATGCATCCAAATAGGTTAATCCGACTCTCCGCGTAGGTACCTAGTGCCAATCGATCAAACGTGTGGAGCAAGACTCCGTTGCTCTGTGATAATCTAGCTCGAGTGTGGATTACAGATGGGTGGATTAGAGATGAGGTGAAATGGTGCGCTTTGTCTCACAACAACCCTTTTGGAAATGCATGTTTAATATACTTCTCCGGTTAAAGACGAATCTAAGTTCGTCTGATTTCCTGGGAATATAGCTTTCAGGCTGGTGATTAAGTTGAAAAATTAATTTTTTGCTGAACATGAGATAAATTGTCGCATGTGTATTTACGATTTACGCAACGTAAATTTCATAAAAACGTAAACCATTAAACGATATGTCGAGTTCTATGTTGATTCATGTTCGAATAACTCAAATAATGAAAGGATTATTATTATTATTTTTATTATTATTATTATTATTATTATTATTATTAAGTCCGTTTAATCCATGTTAGGACAAGGGCCTCTTGCACAGGGCAAGGAGGCTTACATTATAAAGTTGTTTCTCGAGCAGCCTCCTGTGGGACCTTCCATGGATAACTCATTAAATTAATGAATTTATAAAAAACAGTGTTAAAAATGTTTCTTACTATTCTACGTAACATAAATACATTGAATATCGATAGTTTATAATCATTTTCTTGATACCACTTTTCTTGTGACGTATCTCATTTTTGTATAACTTTCGCATTATTGTTCTTTACACGTACAATTACAGTGGATTTCCTCAATTTTTTCCATTCTGTTTGATCATTCGCAACTCTTGACTATTTATTACCGAGAAGTTCACGGGAGTCACTGTTTCATCTATGACATTGTCTACCAAAGTTCCTCTTCCCTAATGGAAGGATATGTGAGTCAAAATTTGTTTTTTACGAACCCTGCCCGCTCATGCCAGTAGAGGTCCTACCACTTCCTCCCCTCCTATCCCTCCCAACCCGCCAAGCCAAGAGCCAGGAAATTCAGGGATATCAGCTGATGTCAAGGCAGTGCCTACGACCGGGAGGTCCTCGGGTGGTTCTCTACACAGCTAATTCGAGTTCAGCCGCTGTCTCCTCACTACACTGCCTCACATGCCGGGTGACCGGTCGGGAGCTTAGAGCTTGTCCCGGCTGGTGCGGTGCCCCGCTGGTGGGAGATACCTAGAAGAAAACCCTCATAGTCTACGTAGGTCGGGAGTGGATCTCATCATCCAGCGGGGGAAGATTACCTCCACCTTCCGCGATACAAACAAGGACAGCGTTTACGGGACTAATGACCATACTACTTGACGCGCCCGGAATCACTAGTCAATCAAGGTAATGGTAAAGAATAAGAAAAATAAAATTAAAAATTTGATGAATATCATGAAGACGAAAGAACGAAGGTAAAATATCTTAAGAGACTGAAGATGATAAAGGAAAATGTAAAGTTGATGATGATAATAATAATAATAATAATGTAGTCGATACAGCAGAAGAAAGGCCGTTTATTATAAGCTGTCCCATGTTAGTAGATTTGCTTGTATGTAAAAAATCCTCAAGTCTAAATGACGCCTCTGAGCTAAATTCAAATCGCCTGTTTCTAGCTCAAGAAATACTTCCTTTCTCCGCTAGTTGGTGAAAGGAGCGTGGCAAAATTTGTGTGGTCAGGCGGAAGAGCAGGCCTCATGGCCTGAGTCTCACGACGTAAAATAGGCATTCATTCATTCATTCATTCACGATTTCTTGAGCCCCGGGATTCCTACCTCCACTTCTTTGCCCACATTAGTTGAATGGAGAATAAATGATAGCAACGAGCGTCGTAAACAATCTGATAACCGGAAATGTTCGCTAGCGTGTAATAAAAAATATTTTATATCGAAAAACAAACTTCAAATTTGATACAAAATTCCTTTCGTCAAAATAACCAAAACTCCTCACTCTTCTCGCAACTGGCGAAGCGAGGACTCAAGAAAACGTGAGCGGATAATCGTAAATTCATAGAATCAGACATTATGAAAACGGACGCTTGGCGCGCATCTGGGCCCCTGTCAGCCCACTGTGCGGCGCGGCGACTCGACGGCGACGCAAATCGCAGGGGTCACCGGGGTCAGATAACACGCGGCGGCGGGGGCAGCGTTGCCGATACGTCAACGTCCAGGCGCCAGCCTCCAGGCACTCCGACCTTAGCCCAACTCCCGGCAACTTCAGCCTCCGAGGGCATTCGACGCGGCTTAGCTTACCGCCGCAACTCCCAACTAATACGGCGCAACGACCAACAATCTTACAAAACGCAATATGCAAACGCCTTCCGGCAACTTTCCCCATCAACGGCTTATTAAGGCTTTAATACTTACAGCTGCACGTCATCCCACGTTTAACGCTAGAGAGGGCCTCTTATTCGAGCCGACGAACTTCCACGGATTGTAATTCCTGCCGGAGGCTCATCCGGGCCCCGCACAGGTAGGGGAGCATTCGGAGTTGAGATTGTTATGAAAGAGAGGTTTCGGAAATCAAAAAATGTCGGTCTTTATTACCACTTATTTTAAAACTTTTTCTACTGATTTTTTCTTCCGTTTCATGCACGCAAATATTAAAGGCTAATTGTGTATTCATCACATGATTACATACGGACTACCTGAGGAAGGGATGGGGATGGTAGGGGAGGGATCGTAGATATAGCCGAATCTTGCTGATTCCAGAATTACCCGTCTAATGTTCACAGTATCCAAAACAGATGGACAAAGTCCGAAGTAGAAACAGATTCGAAGAAATTTTCGATCTTAAGCCGGACGAAATGCACATTAGCCAACATGAAGAGGCTACTGAAGGTTCCACGTACCTTGAAGAGTTGAGATACAGCAGATAGATAAATTAGATAAATTTATTTGAACTGCAAATGGGCATAGCCCGGTGGCAGCTGAACAGGAATATGTGATAACTAGGAATCAAACTGCCTACAAAAAGATGCAAAGGCCAGAAAGAGACAAAGTATTGCTTCGAGATCCACTCTGTCATATTTCTATTTACACGATTCTATTTACACTCAACCTAACCTCACTAGCTCAGTTGACGTTTCGCTACGAATTTCCGAATTGGGTCTATATGGCTCCGACCGTCTATATGACCGAAAATATATTTCAGTCTGCTAAACGCATAATTTTCAAAGAATTCATATGTCAAAAATACTTCTTGTTAAGACACTCACATCACACTCTTCCCTTTAGCCAGTGGCCTGATACCAATGCCAACATGAAATGGATGATGTGTAAAATGATGCGTTCCTCATCATTCATTCGTGTGTGTCAAATCGACATGCTAACATGCATAATAACGGACTAACTCATGAATTAACCATATTGCGGACTTAAGTCCTAACATATACACTGTTATTGCTGGCGTGGGACTAAAAACGGGTAGGGCTTATAGGAAAGCTGCAGGGAAATGTAATTTTGTTTAAAGGTCGCTTTTTATCTAGTGGGTAATGTGATTGTTTACATTGGGGTGACTGTCAGGGAACACGACAAGTAAGGACAACACGAGCACATACATACACATATATTGTAGTCATGTCGAGGAGGGATTCAAATCCGCGCCCCTTCGAGTCGAGACACGTATGGCCCTACAGTCTTAGCCTCGGCTAGGCAGGCAACGCAAATTATTTTATTTATTCCTAGAACAAAAGACTACTTACTTCTAATCTTTTAACTGTATTGCTTCCAAGCCCTTTGAGTTTAACGTCTGTGTTTATACTCCATGGATATCAGGCTGTGTAGGTTTTACGTTAGAAATACAAAGGCGGTTTGCCAATCATCAAGAACAAATGTAGAGAAGATATTCTGATTTGTCTTCCTCACGAAAAACATCGGCCGTCGCGTTCGAAATTCTCAGACCGGTAAATTTAACACGGAACAACCTGACAGAGCTGTAGTCGAATTTTTCTTCCGGGGAATACTCGAATTAACACAGTCCACATAAAACGATTCAAGTCTCATCTGACAATGTCCTTTGTCACATCGCATTTAATAAAAATCACTACTAAATTTAGAAACATATTTATCTCTTAAAGATCAGAAAGATCTTAATATAATTTATAGAAATCATCTCGAGGTTAGAAGCTCATAGCTTTGTCACTGAGAATTTTATTTCAGTTTATTCATGTAATCAATTGCATAAGAGAACAGAACACAGATAATTGAATTGCGAGATAATCAAATCGCTCATAATAGAGTATTCACTGTAATTTAGTTGTAGTGAAGAAATGTATATACATCCCTGTGCATGTTAATGTGAACTCATAGAAATTACATACAATGTATTAATTTTGTGTGTAAAACAAATCTGCATAACATAATTAATATTCCATTTGCTCTCCTTGAGATTTTATCAGTAAGTCAAGCCTATTGAGCATTGATTCAATCAACTTGTTACATGCATTTTTTTAAATACTCATCATTAGACCAAACAATATTCAACAACATAGTATATTCATATTAATACTCACGAGGGTGTAACATATGTCACATTTAATTGAGTTGTTTATTTTACTGAATTTTTGTAATTTATTATTTGAAGTGTTTTGTTTTTTTCTTTTGTTTTTTTGCTTCGGATTACTGCTGGGAGTCCTGGTCACACTTCTCTACACTGAAAAACTGCCTCCCAGGATTGTTCGAAGTTCTTCTCCCTACTTTTCCCAATCCCTCTTTCTCTCTTCTCCTACTTTTCCCTCCCTCTGTCATTCCCACCCTCTCTCTCTCCCCCTCTCTGTCTCTCCATTTCTATCCCTTATTAACACATTTGCCTCTCTTCTCCGCGTTTCCTTCCCAATTTTTTTCAATTTTCGTTCTCTTTTTCGATTGTTTTCCCTTCCTTTCATCTCCGATTCACGTGTTCATAATCTTCTCTCATCTTCATATTCTCACTGGGAATCGTTCCTGGTACCTTTTTGTTTAATTATTCTCCTGAATTTACTGTTTCAAATTTTACATTGCCCGAAGATTGTCCTAAGATCGCCCCATCATGATAAAAATGTATGTGTGTGTCTGATAGGCTGTCTATACAGATACTCGGTAGCGAAATATTTACGTAAAGTAACTTATTTCCTAGGATTGTTAACTCTCTGTTTTTTACTCATAAATAATAATACTTACTTCAGTTATCAATATTTCTTTGTGTATTTGGCCGTGATAATATATATTCATACAAATGGCCAAATTCCCTCGTAATCATTAAGTATTTAGAAAGTTTACTGTAATTCAAAACTTTATCTTCCTACAATGGCAAATACAAATAAAAATAAATGTTCCCCGTTTTGCTATTTTACTTTCGGAGAAACACCAACAAACTTGAACGTCGAAGAATTCGGTCCACTTCACTGATGTTCGCATTCTCCACACACGTAATTATCCTTTCTAATTGTACATTTATTACCTTAACACATCGCCTTTACAAACTCACTATTCAGTCTAATTCTTCCCGCAACCAAATAGCTCCCTTTCTCCTCCCCTAAATCTCTTTACATCTGACTCACCGTGTCCGAACACCGTCCGCCCAGTTTTTTCAGCTCGCGCGCCTTTTTTCTGTGTCTCATCTCACACGATCTCACTCGTGATCGGTCACACTCATTTAACATAGTATTTGTTTATCCTTTGGTTCCGTGCTCGAAATAGTTCTTAGTTTATTTTCTGCCCCACGGAACTTGCTTACGTGTCCTTTTACAGCATTATGTATTAACATATTATGTATTTTCCCCACTATTAATTCTTTTGTCCTGTCCTTCTATTGTATTGTTTCCAAAATAATGCTCACCTTGGTTACTTTCCTATATCCCCATTGTTGCTGACGTTCATATTTACAATTATGTCAATTTATTATTCTCTTATAATTCTCTGAGTGACAGCCCACCACCATATTACTGCATTTCTCCCTCCCTTTCGTTTCCCTTCCTTCACATGATTCTCTTTTCTTTTGTTCCTCTCCCTTTCACGACAATCTGTTCTCTACGTCACTACTCAACTTCCCAATCTCTCCCTTGATCTATCCCTTTTCCTACAATTTCTATCCTTTCCATAACCTCACCTTAATCCTTTCCAGAGATGTACATTAACGCCTAACCAAAGCATTTTATTTGCACAAATATCCGAGTAAATTGTACTATTTATAAAAAGAAAATTACTTCAATAAATTTATTTTACTTAAAATTATGATGTATTTTGTATTTTCATTTACAAGCAGGCTAATAATTGCTGAAACCAAATTATACGGCCATTGAAATGAAACAAATCTATTAGGGAACCCCTGAAAAGTGTTTGTATTAATGTCTTTGAAAAGATAAAGAGAGTCTAAACCAACAGAAAAGATAAGTTACGTTAACAAAACACATATTCAAATAGAAAATACCTAAAAAAAGGAAGTAAGAGCTAACTACCCTTATCTACAATAATTTAAGGTTCGCATCTCACGAGATAAAGTTACTTCTTAGTGACAGGAAAATTGATTATTCCATAGCAATCATATCAAAACCGAGATAAACGTTTTTATGTTTCTTAATAGCCAAAGGTGGATAAACATTTAAGCAAATTAAGCCGTTGGGTAGTGGCTCCCAACAATTTTCTAAACAAAGTTATATAGTGGTTCGTTAATATTTACAAATATTTTAATAAATAGTTTTTTTAGATTGAAAATTAGTATATAGTTAACATTCATATTTTTTGGAACTCATGAACACATCTTGAATATTTCAATACCGTTACTGGAACCATAAATTATACTTATGCTGAAGGCCCTTAAAATTTACTTACGATATTGTATCGTCACAATACTCAATTGATTACCAAACTCGTGTGGCAATTTTCCAATATCGTATTGTAATCAGATGTTACGACACATATCGTACACTGTTCTCGACAAGAACAATTGAAACCCACTTGGTGTATACTTTTCGACATGAGTAAATATAGTTTTGTTTCGAAAATAGAAATAGCAGCAAATGCTGCTTTAGAAACATTGTTGCCCAATAAATCAAGAAAGAAATATATATGTGAGTCTTTAATTAAATATTGGTGTGAAAAAACAAATAAACGTTTATTCCATATCGAAAACGTTTTTGATTACCTACTTTTGTGGCAAGTCAGAGACGCAGAAACCAAGTAGTCTTTGGACCCACTATTCTATGTTAAAGAACACATTATCATGTAATAATAATATTAATAATAGTAAGTTTACTCAGTTATTATCGTTTTTAAAAAGGAAAAGTGAAGGATACAAGACAAAGGATTCCAAAATATTTTCAAAAGACGAGTGGCAAAGTATGTCATTACTTTACCGTAATGAAATACATTACAACACTAAGGTGGTAAATTACTTTATTACAAAACTGATAATAATGGGATAATTTTTTACTTTACCTAACCAACGTGGATACATAAATTAATCTGTCCCTGCTACTAGGTACGAGGGTTATCATATTTTCCGTTAAAAAAACAAAATGAACTGTTCAGTAGAGTTCCTCTCGCATGCGTAACACAAGGAATTACAAAATTATTTTGAGTAGACAAAGAACGGACAGTTAGCGATATTATTTGCTAGAATTGCTGATTTGGAATTCGTTTGAATTTTCTCTCTCTAGACATTCTAGTAGGGACCTCTTGCGTTGCTCGGTTAGGTTGAACGAAGCCAAGTTGCTTAAAAGTTAAAACTTTCTTAAAAGTTACGTTAGTCCGCTTCCATCGCACAGGCAAACACGCTGCAGTTTATCGACATATCGATTGGCGCAGACAGGAAGACGCCTTCGAACGAAACAAAAGACTGCAAATAAGCGTTCATTCCGTCACACTCACATTTAATTAATTTTCAACGCAAATTCTTGCGCCAGCACAAGTAATTCGCGACGCGACATATACTCACCGTTTTCTTTTTATAAGAGCAAGAACCAGAATTATGAGTTCAGTAGAAATCTTAAATAATTAATTGAAAAATCTCTCATCATCTCATAAACAGATCTCATATCCAGATCAAGTTCATCATCTCATAAACAGACCAAGTTCAGTAATATTCAGTGAATTAAAATTTGCTTTCTTTTCATGTCAGCTATTAATATTGATTTTTATATTCCATTCATTATTTTTTTTAATTATAAATATTTCTGTTATTCAGGGAATGAATAGAAGGAAATAAAGAAATACGAACAAAGTAAGCAATAAATAAAATTATCCCCATTCGATGTCATGCTATAGCGACATTTCCGATAATGATTACGAAAAAATACGTACATTACATTAATGAACTCTTCAACTTTGATATATTACAAACCTCTTTGCTTATTTCAAAATTGAAATTATTCCGTATTGTTTTGAGTGAAGTTGGTTTCTATAATTAAACATATATGTCATTTTTTTCGCAAATGAACAATGCCAAAAGATATATTGGAACCCTTTTGTAAGTACAGTCCATGACAAATCATATATCTGACTTACCATACAGTCCCTCACCGTTTGTTTCAAAGTTAAAAATCAGTCTTCTTTGTTTCACACTTGCCTTTCATTGACCTCTCCTTCCCCTTTTATGACCATTCGATTCGCTGAAGAGCCAAAATACACTGAAGAGCCAAAAAAGTGGTACAGCCAAGCGTATTGAAATACAGATCTGAAACCAATCAGAATACGGCGGTCCGGTCCATAACGACTATATAAGTCAACCAGAGTTTGGCACAGTTGTTAGATCGGTTACTGCTGCTACAATGGCATGTTATCATAATTTCAGTGAGTTTGAATTTGGTGTTGGAGTCGTGCACGAGAGATGGGACATAGCATCTTCGAGGTCGCGGTGAAATTTTAATTTTCCCATACGACCATTTCACGAGTGTACTGTGAATATCGGGAATCATCACACCGTGAACCGTGAGTGTACCGTGAACATCGGCAATCATCAATAAAACATCAAACGTGCAGCATCGCTATGGTCGCAAACTGATCGTGCAAGAACGGGACTGACGACGACTGAGGAGAATCATTACACGTGACAGAAGTGCAACCCTTCCGCAAATTGCTGCAGTTTTTAATCCTGGGCCATCACCAAGAGTCAGCGTGAGAACTATTCCATAAGGCATTATCGATATGGGTTTTCGGAGCCGAAGGCCCACTCAGGTACCCTTGATGACTGCACGACACAAAGCTTTACACCTCGCCTGGGTCCAGCAACACCGACATTGAACTGTTGACACCGATATTGAACTGTTGATGACTGGGCACACGTTGCCTGGTCTGGCGAGTCTCGTTTCACATCGTTTCGAGCGGATGGGCGTGAACGAGTATGGCGACAACCACATGAATTCATAGACCTTGCATGTCAACAGGGAACTGTTCAAGCTCGTGTAGCCTTTGTGATGGTATGGCGCTTGTGCAGATGGAGTGATATGGGACCCCTGATACGCCTAAATATGATTCTTACAGGTGACACGTACGTAATCATCTTGACTGATCACCTGAACTCATTCATGTGCATTGTGCATTCCAATGGAGTTGGTCAATTCTAGCAGGACGAAGCGACGGCCCACACCTCCAGAATAGCCGCAGTGTGGAGGAACAATTTTAGGAATTTTAACACTTACACTGATCACCATAATCTCCAAACATGAACGGGAGGGATGATGTAATGGTTAGCGTATCGGACTGTTTTTAAACAGTTCACGGGTTCAATCCCGATCGAAGCCGTGGGTTTTTAGGGCGAAACTATCCTCCGTACGCCTTCCTTCGAAAAGTAAAGCCAGCTGTCCCATGTTAGTAGATTTACTGCATGTAAAAGATCCTCAAGCCTAAATGAAGCCTCTGAACTAAATCCAAATAGCCTGTTTCGTCGCCCATGAAATAACCCCTTTCTCTGCTAATTGGTGAAAGGAGCGTAGCGAAATTTGAGTGGTCAGGCGGAAGAGCAGGCCTCATGGCCTGAGTCTCGCCACTAAAATAAGACAACAATTCAATTCAATTATTGAGCATATCTGGGATGTTCTGCAACGTATTGTTCAGAAAAGATCTCCACCCCCTCGTACTCTTACAAGTGTATCAACAGCCCCGCAGGATTCATGGAGTCAATACCTCCAGCACTACTTCAAACGTTAGTCGAGTCCACTCCACATCGGGAAGCGGCACTTCTGCGTGCTCGCAGAAGGGGACCCTATACGACATTAGACATGTGCACCAGTTTTTTTGGCTCTTCAGTGTATACTTTTTCCCTATTTTCTGTTATACCCGTTCCTTCCTCTCGATACCTTTTTCGCTCTCTTTTTACAAGTTCGAGTCACACTCATAATGATCGCAATACCCTACAACCTTTTTCTCTTTCGAATTTTTGTTATTCTCATGTAACAATAAAACAAGTGTCTGAACCAGAGAATTTGTATAGAGTTTTTATTCATAAATGCCTCCATGTTTTTAATTAAATAGACGCCGTTTTATGAGAAATGAAGGGAAAATGAAGGGGGCGCTGAAAATGCAGCACGGTTTAGTTTGTGTATTTGGAGATAATAGTTAACAATGTTAAAGAATTTTCCGATATGGATGAATAAGTAATGAACATTCTAGATGAAGCTAGAATGTAATAACCAGTGGCGTAGAGGCAGGGGAGACGAGATAGCGTTAACCTTTTAAACAAAATTATTTAAAAAATATTAATAGAATCTACAGTATGCATTTCTCAGCCAGAAAACACTTTTTCGTCTCTGAGTCTGTTTTCGAAGTGGAAAGCAGAAATCTTCAAGTTGAGACAACACCAATTCAGCAAGACAATCAGATAACGAAGTACCAAGTAAAATATCTCCAGCTACATAACTGTTCCTACACAATTAGAGACTATACAGACCATCAAAAAGAAAAATCATTTGTTTTAACAATGATGTATAATGGATTAGTTGACATTTTAACTGTATAATTCTAAAACTCAAAATATGCCCGCCACAAGTCTTGTACTTCTGGGCCAAAAACCCCATCTCGAACAGGTTTTTTGTCCAGTTTTCCTTGATCGATTGAGCAAATACTGAGATGACTCTTTGATCTGCCTCTGAACATAAATGTAGCTTCATTATACGCACATTTTGTTGAGCTCACCTTTTGCTAGTACTATAAAATGAAATCTGCAGTTCGTTTACCGATTCAAATAAAAGGTCTATTAATCGAGATCGAAAATTTCTAATTTTTAAATATTTCTAACCTTGTTTTGTGAGTACTTTTATTCATCATTCATCATGTATAGAAAAATGGTGAGGAAGGGATACTGGAGCTCAAGGAAACATGCGCAGATACGAAAATGCGTTACGAAAGTATATCTAAAATCTTAAAATAAGTGGGTAGCCTCAAAAGACATAGATTCCGACTTGACATCCTCGATTTACTTTTCGTCCGGAGGGAAAATCTGCGCGCGCATCGCAATGAAGACAAAGGGAAACAAACCTTCGTGCGGTACTTTCTGATGGAGTAAGACTACCTAACCACTTCAACCGTTCAACGTATACACATGACCTCACTGGCGAGTGCATTTTAGTATGCTCTGAGTCATCGCTATGCTTCAATGCTCAGTGTTATTGTAGCAAACTTCAACATTTTTTAAATTGTGCATTGTTTAAGTTAATCAACCGATAACACTTATGTGGATTTCAAGGTGGATAATCACAGCACAGCTAGTTTTGGAGATAACTTCGAAAAATTGTCATGTCATTGCTGGCAATCAGCCCGATTTTGTCACGCAAGGTCACTGTGAAATTCGTATATAAGAGAATTACGACCAATTACTTTCAACAAACTTTTTTGATATACGCCAAGCACATATCTGAATCTTTTCAATGATCCAGTGACGTGATTGGGAGGCACCAGAGCTCTGCAGCTGTGCAGATGCCATCGTAAAACATTTTTAAAACGTAAGGCAAATATTGTTGCATTAAATTTACATATTAATAATAAATTTAGACTACTGAATTCTTCGTAAAGAACTTCTACGACATTACTTGACTATGTGATGTTTCACCCGAGCACTTTGAGTGTAAATGGAATAAAACAAAACTAGTAGCTGGACTCTTACTAACATTTCTCTTTGTATATCAACGGTGGCGCATTCATGGGTGACATTACTCAGCCAACACTGTTTTTCTTACTAAGTAAAACAATGACTAATCGGATTAAACGAAAAATTACATATTTACATTAAAAATACTTTTAGCCAAAAAATAACGTTTCATATGTCACAAGAAGGTGGTGATTTATTATTTATGATATCTTCAGCACCATGCTTCTTACTTCACGCACAATGATCAATCTCATTCATGTGCAATGATCTCTCGCTTATTAATTAAAACGGGAGGTTCTTAAGTTTGGATCAATTAATGACAATATTATCTACCGGTCATCATGGTTAAAGGCGTGAAGGAGAGAGTTATCGTATAACAGTGATAGTTATTTGAGATGAAAATGATGGTGTAATGACGAGGGATGTATGACACATGATTCAAGTCCAATAATCCATGACCTGATAATAAATATAAAGTCCAAACGTTAGTCAGTAGATAATTTATTGACATAAATTTAACAACCATCATCAAGCTTTTAATGTAAACTAGGCACTTTGGTCAAACTTTGACGGTAACTGACAGAGGTGAAAACTACAGACACTCATCGCATTTAAAAACCGCGCTATCTCAAACTATCACCTCACGCTCAAATGCTTGCTCGTGCTAGTCGACGGAAGGGCGATTACTTTCTATAGATCGATTGCAACTCGATATATACTCGATAAAACAAAGTAATGAACAAATGACAGCGGAGATGTTCATTCTATTAATTTTAAGATAGTAGTATTTAATGTGTATATAGTAGGAATGGTAATAAAAACCAGTCTAATTTTTTGCCCACTAGCTTCTATTTGAAGTAAAAATCACATTTGATTGAATAGAAAGCTCAACAGACTTTCCAAACGAAACCTCATAGTGTTTTAAAAACATACTCGCAGAAGTTTGTTTATAAGCCAGGGATCAGTGCATGAGACGAAACCTAGTGTGCGCTGACGATTGAGGCTATGTTACAGACAAGAAACAAAGCTCTCGGAAGCGATCAGTGGAAAGGAAGTCGAAGAGAAAGGGGATTAATGAACACTAAATCGAGGAACAACTGAATTGGTTGGGGTTCTTAGAAGGCTCGGAAAGCGGACCTCAGCCCACGGGACACGCGATTGATTTGGGGCTGGGATAAGCCAGCTTCCACTTGCCAACAGTTCCTGCGCAATCGAACTCAATTATCCGGACCCTTGTTGGCCTCACGTCTGTGGCGTGGTTCAAAGAGTTTACAGTAATCGCCATTCCCGGAAGGCCAGACGAAAGAGTCGCGACCTGTTAAGGCTTCTATTTCTCCTGAATTGATTATTTGGTGATTTTTTTAGTACATAAAAAAAGTGAGAGATAAAAGGAAATTATATCTTCAATGGTGTTTTCGTCCAGTGTCCCTGTTCCACTGATATTAGCCCTTATTTTGCTTCTGAACAAAAATGAAACTTCACTCTACACACGTTTTGTTAAGTTATCTTTTCGCGAATTGTGGTAGGGGAAGCAGAGGGATTATAACTAGGAGTGTGATTGCTATGAGTATCTTGTTAGCAATACTGTACAATCGAATCTGAGTTCATTTACCAAAGCAAATAAATTGTCTAAAACGAAGGGAAAATGTCTAGTTTTAAAATCTTGCTCAACCCCTTTGTTGGTACTTTTATTCATCATTCAACTTCTTATGCAAACGGATGGGGGAATGGATTCTGGAGTTCAAGAAAACATGCGCGAATTGTACTTCCCTTCCGTACCTCGTACAGTTTTCGAACAGTTTTTACTCTTTTAAGTCGCAAAATAAAGGTGTTGTGGTAAGATATCTTTGGCATTTTTAAAATAATTAAAGATGTTGTCATTGCCAACAATATTTTTTAATGCAATAGCAGCTTTCGATGGCTTAGCCATCATCATTAGTCATCAAGTGATGATGATGGCTAAGCCATCGAAAGCTGCTATTGCATTAAAAAATATTGTTGGCAATGACAACATCTTTAATTATTCGCAAAATAAATCCAATACACGCTCGGAGTCCATGACGACTGGAGGGCATCTGAGGTTCAGCCCATTCAGCCCGCCCTTGAACCCGCCGCTGTAGGGCGGCGGAGGGGGGTGTTGTCGGAAGCTCCTGCCTTGGGCTTCGTAGCCACTTGCTCGCTTTCCCAAGCCCCCCTCTCCCCTACCACGCGCTGCCGCTGGCGCTGAGGCCAGGGTGTCTTCACTTGCGAACTACACAATGCATACAATGTTTCAGGCAGAATGGAGTAGTTTCAGGCTCGGCCACCACAAAAATGAAAGAAATTATGGATGCAACCCTTTAAGAAGCAGTAGAGAAAATTCGGATTTTGTGTTTGGGCCTGGTACAGTTCTCGACTTTTCTTGAGGTTTTATTTCACTGTATCTTGCAAATATGATGTTACTCACTTCTGCAGCCAAGACTTCGCCCATTCGGAGCATTTTTTTCTGGGCACTCTAAAGCCTTCGCAGCTTCAATTGTGTCCCACGTTTTTATCTCCACGTTTCATTACACTTAAACAATATTAATAAAGTAGCTCAGAACACACATACAGAAATGTCGCGAATCAATTCACTTGTGTGCCGACAGAGCCCCGGGCGGCGTATTGTGGCAACTCGAACAGAACGTGTAAACATTACTTTTGGCTTTTATACTTCTAGTTTGGTTTTGATTGATTAACTAGTGGTTCCGGGCACGTCAACCGCTAAGGTCATTGGTCTCTTTGGTACAGTGCATGTTTTTATACCCGGAAGTGGCGGTGATCTTCCCCCACTGGCTGGCGAGATCCGGCGTCGACCTCCGTCGGCTTGCAGGGATTGTCCTCACCCAGGTATCTCCCACCAACGGGGCACCGCCCCCACCAGAAGAAGCTCTAAGCCGTCCATTCTCTCGGTATGTGTGGTAGTGTAATGCATGTAAGTGTGTGTGAGTTAATAAGGGGTGAGGATAGGCTAAGAAAAGAAGGTAGAAAAGATCGCACGCGGTCCGTGGCCCGTTTGTTAGAGTACTGCTCTGACATTCGCCTGGTGTTGATCGGAGAAACCACGGAAAACTACCGATCAGATCAGCCGGTTGCTAGAATTCTCCCCCAGACAGCGAATGAATTCGCCCTAGCAATGTAGTTGGAACCCTAGGACCTCCCGGTTCGAGGCACTGACACCTCGTTTGGAATGTTGAAGCGCCTATATGAGAATCCGACCCGTGTGAAGGGACCTTTAGACGCGCCGCGCCTCAACTGGGGCCGCGAGCGCGCGTTTCCGGGATGGCCCGCGGGGGCGGCGGACGTCGGCGCTGGCTGTCGCTGCCGCTGTCGCGGGCGCCGGGGCGAGCGCGCGTGCGCGGGGGCTGACATCCTCCGGGGACCGCGCGCACGACCCCACCCCACGCCCCCCGTCACCACCCCGCGCTCCGCTAAAAATAGATACGGCGCAGTCGATAGCGGACCGTGATACGTCATCATTAAGTGGCTACCGCGCGGTTCTCCCGTTCCCGCCGCGCGTCCCGTCCCTGCTGCCTCTCCGCCCCGCACCCCCACCCCTCCTCACCATCGCCGCCCGCCCCGCCCCAGGGCAGGCGCTTCTTCGCACAGGAATTTTCATATCTGGCCCAGGCCTGCCACCTTTCCCAGCCAGAAAAGAGGGTCGCTTCCGATGAATTCTAACGAAGTGAAGTGTGCCAGGAAGTGTAGAAATGGAGCGATGTGCGTCAGATCAAATGTGGAGCATCGCTCTTTTATACATTTATCTGGTAGTGCCGTAACCGATACTCGTCGTTGATCAGCAAGAGCCAAGAACCGGAATTTTCTAGGTAGTAATAAAATGTGAGACACGAGGTTATCTTCATTTGCCTTGATTCAACAAGCACAACCTTCGACTCGCTCTCAACGCTAGCGCATAACGGCCACCGCCGCAGCTTCGAAGCAACGCAGATTGGATCGGAACAATCTTATTACCACATAGGTATCCCGGCGGATAGCCTAAACACATTGTAATTATTTGCGCTGTACAAACAAATAATCCCAATCAATCAACAATGAACTGACATCCAACAATCATAATCAACAATAATAACAATAAGCAACATATAATGAAAAATCATAACAACAATTAATAACAACACATAATAACAACAATAATAACAATATTAACAACAATAATAACGAACAATAATAACAACAATAAACTAACAAACAATTAAACATAACAACAAATCTAACAACAATAACAACAAATACACACAATACAAAACATAACAACAACAATAACAACCAATCAACTAACCGAAAACAACAATAAACAACATAACAACAATAACAACAATAACAACAATAACAACAATAACAACAATAAAAACATAGACAACAATAACAATAATAACAATAATAACAATAATAACAATAATAACAATAATAACAATAATAACAACAACAATGCCGATCCAATGGCCGAGATCGCTAAGGCAGTAGTGCAGTGGCGGTCTCGGACCAAAGGATCGCGGGTTTGAGTCCCGCCTCGGGCATGGTTGGGTTGTCTGTACCTCTGTATGTTTGTGTGTGTCTATTTCATCATTCATCATCATCATGATCATCATTATCACAATTTCACTCTATCCCCAGGGCTAACTACCCTGAGGAGTAAAATGGTGATTCCCCCAACAGAAAAATAACCTGCCCCTACTCCAATAATCATGACTGAGCCCTGGGATGGACGTATCGTGTGGTCCTAAGATGGCTGATTCGCGGAACAACAACAACAAATAATAATAATAATAATAATAATAATAATAATAATAATAATAATAATAATAATAATAATAATTGATATCAATGATAACAAAAAGAAATATTAAAATATTACTACAGAAAATATTGTTATATTCGAAGAGTATCAATATTTTCCTAAATGTATGTATGTATGTATGTATTTGTCATTTGGAGCCTGGTTAATCAAATTTGCCAGTTAACGGTGTTCAGTAACGGCGCCAGGCTTGGGCCTTGTTTTTATTAATTATCCACGCCTGTGGGTGTCGAAGACGTGTGGGGAGCATGATGTATTCCCATCACCGTGCCTAGCGTCTTTGAGCCGCCTGAACTTTTTTTGTCACACAGCTGCATAAAATGAGATGATATGTATACGAAAGGTACGGCTTTAATTTATGTCGCAGCCAGAAATCGAACCCGGGATTACCGTACAGAAAGGTAGCTCTCTGTCCTAAGCCGCCAATTTTTTAAATTAATCAATTAAAACAGCTTTTCAGTACCTTATGTTTCCGAGTCATCTTCTTAATGTACATATTATGTAACACGCATTGCATGTTTCGCATCCATAGAATTCCTGTTTTATTATTATTCTACTCTTCGAAGTCTCTCATTGATTGTCAAAGTGGATAGTGAACTTCCACTGTTTCCGGAATATAGCTCATAACATGAATTAAATGACACAATGACCATGTAAGATGGATGTACTCATGAGCACTTGTATCAAACTTGTATCCTAGCGTACTACTCTCCCAATATATCTGGTAAAGTACATTCCATGTCTGAAGTTTGTGTGATATGCCCGCATCATTTACAAATCAGAATCAAGGGGCGTTGTAATGCAAGATGTCATGGGAGAAGTTTGTTGTGACCACAATAAGTAACCAGTCCAAGTCAAAGAGCGTCGTGCGAGAAGGGATGTGATTTGAAGTTTGTATTTGGCATTTGGGGTTGGACTTTTGTCCGACTTTGGTGGTTATCTAACAATATCCCTACACCTGGGCCTGGCTTAATTCCCACGCTTGGGGGTAAATGAGGCGTGTGGCAAGCTACGTATTCCCCTCACTGTAACTAGCGAACTCCGACTGCCTGACCTTTCCTTCGTCACTCAACTACAGAAACTGAAATTTTGTTCCAAAGCTACACCTCTATTTTTGCTCCGATTGGAAATCGAACCCAGGGCTGCAGCATGGAAATTTATCTCGCTGTCCACAAGTACCTTGGGGCAGATATAAAATACTTTCTTATTTAATTAGTAGTTTATAACTGTTACGAGATTTGAATGTATTTGACTCTACACTATTTGGAGTGCGTTTCTCCTAGGGATGTGAATCACGTCGGCAGTTAACGTTTTCAAGTAATTACCTTCTTGTTCCAGAATTTCCTCTCCACCCCGAGAACGGTAATAATAATAATAATAAGTCTCCCAAAGCCCAGCCCTACGTCCGAGCAATTGAGAACTTAGCCACG